>JASANP010001091.1:0-104730 GCA_030849625.1 Wallacemonas sp. TrypX
CAGCTTGCAAAGGAAGCGGGCCAGTTCAGGGCTTCGATGGAGGTCTTCCCGTTTGACTTTATGTAGCGCACACTGTTCTCTCAGCGCCTGCAGTGCCGGACACTCTAACAGGTGGTACGATGTCTCCACCAGGGGAAGGCGGCGAAACCAGGGCACAGCCTTGATGGCCTCGCCAATGCCGTGGGCCTCAATCGTGTGGTACCCCAGAGCGTGCTTCAGCGAGTACTGCTTGTCGCACAGCGTGCAGCGGTATCGTGGGGGCGTCATGCGGAAAACTCTTGGGGGGTTGTCCGGGCCATCGGCATAGTACCTTCCGGAGGTGTATCCATGACTCAGGTTAGTCAGATGACAACGCAGTCCGCAGTCAGACTTGTACAGTTTCTTACACACATCGCACTGGTACGGGTGGGTGGCTGGCGTGGGCACGGGATCCTGGGTGGGGTTTTGTCAGGGCATAAGTGTGGGACGTCACTACACGCTGGCGCGCGCAGCACTGGGGTAGTTGCTTCTTCGTACATCGTTGGCACGGCCTCGCAGCCAGGACTCTACCCCGCGCCGAACTGTCGAGCCAAAGGCCGCCGACCCCGCTCTCCCGAGAGAGACAGGGATCGGCTCCTGGCTTCCCCCCCTCACACCGGGGTACCGGACCCACACACCACGTTGAGGTGGCCGACATCGTGTGGGTGTTCACCAGTTTTTTTTTTTGGTGGTGAAGTTTGTGGCTGGTCCCGTTTTCAGATGGCGTCACAATACCTGTGGTGGCGGAAAGAGAGGGTAGAGCAGGTGGTGCGTGCTGAGCGTGGGACGACAATTGGACATCTGGCGGATCTAAGCAGCGGCTTTGGCTGCCGGTGCTGTCGACGGGGCTCTGTGCGAAGGGTGCCCTGCGACTTCTGTGTTTCGTGGTTGAAGCCATGTCAGTAGACTTGTTCAGACTATTTTCACTCGATGTCATCAAAAATGCACGAACACAAACAGAAAATGAGAATGTGACGATTCAACTACGTCTCGGATGAATCTCACAAGAAGAACGAGAACAGCCATGCACGTCGTGTACACTGTTTCCCCACCATAAAGTTGTAAAAATGAGTAAAGAGTCAGTGCACGCGACTCCGGTGTCAACATCAGCAGCGCCGCTCTTTGAGGCACCGATCCCTTCTGTCGTTTACTGGGGATGTGTTGCTGAGAAACGGAAGGTAGAGAAGCGGCAAGCCGAAAACACCCAACAGGGAACAACGGCTATCACATCAGTAGGTGCGAGACAACAAAGATTGAAAAAAAAACGGTACTGCATCACCACATGTGTTCTTAAAAGGCACAACACTGCCACTTTCGCTGGCGCGGTTCGTTTCCACAGACCGTAAACACAAGTTGCACATGTTCTGACCGGAGCGCGGGGTTTGCCATGATTTGCTGCGCCAAGGAGCTGAACACCTCGTGAACGTTTGTATCAGTCTTGGATGAAGTGAAAAATAATGGCATGTTGCCGTGTTCACAGGCGAATGCGACTGCCTTCTCCATTGGCACCGGCATGTCGTTGGTCGAGTTGCAGGTGTCGATTTTCGCCCCGACGAGAACGAAGGCAGGCAGCACCGGCATGACTGCGCGGCTGCCGCTACACAATAAGGCTGCCTCTTGGTACCACTGCTCAAGGGAGTCAAGGGTTTCCTGTCGGTTCACATCGAAGACGAGCACAACCCCTTTGGCCCCATGGTACAATGACGCACCTGGGCGAGTAAAACGCTCTACGGACTCAGTTCCTTGAACACGAAAATCCATGAGTGCGGTAGCACCAGTCTCAGGGTCGCAAGTGTTTATGGAAACAACGTTGGATTCTGCTTCTAAACGCGGCGTGGGGTTCTCAATAAACTGGTTCCGCGCGAAACGGCGTTGAAGAGCGGATTTTCCAACTCCGTAGTCACCCACAATCACAACCCGCACAGCCTGCCTTGTTGCCATGGCATGCGTGTGTCTTGGACGTGTAAACTTCAGATGATTAAATACGACGTAGAAAGGGGTGGGGTAAAGGAAGAGACGAATAGTATCAGAAAGCCCACAGAGAGAGAGAGAAAGAGACGTTCGTGAACGGGTGCTACTGAGTGCGCGTGTGCGTGCTGCGGTGATGCGTACACAAGCTAGGCTCATGTGTAACCGTTTGAGAAGCATGTCTGGCGGACTACCTCAGTGAAACGTCGTTGCCCCCTGCTTCACGTCTTCTCGCGCAGAGCCATCTGGCCCTCAGAAGGCTGGGGGTGAACAGAGGTGGTGGGGAGTGAGTTTTAAAAAAAAAGTGTAGAACGAAAGAAAAAGAGAGTAAGTGTCAACAAACGTTAAAAAAAAAAGGCATGGAAGCCAACAGCAATACCAAAACGATACAATCACATGACAGCACAACATCCCGAATTTGTCTGCTTTGCTTGGGAGTAGAATGTTTTGCTAGCCACACCGAGGTCTTCACTTTGGGCGACGAGGTCATCGATTTTCTGTCCGCGTTCAATGATTTGGTCAATCGCGTTGTACATGATCACCTTTGTGTCCTCGATGTCCTTCTTGATACGCAGAATCTTGTCTACCTCTTCTGGCTTTTGGTACTTGGCGAGGACCTCCTCCAGATACGGCCAGTGGAGAAAGTCGTCGGCTTTCCCGTCCACGTTGTCGTACCTGCCGCGGAAGGTTTGCTGAAATTGGGGCACTAGCTCCGTGAGAAGGGTGAACGCCACCCGCGGTTGGTACTCAATATCGCTGATGGCGACGCCGACCACGCCGTCAAGCGTGGCGTAAGCATACACAACGTTGCCGTTTTCGGTAATTTGGGTTTTTGCACCAAGCGCGACGCGCTTCGCGACGGTACGTGTGAGGAATGTCATGAACTCTCGTGCCGAGGCCCGTTGGAAGAACCCGAACGAAGAGACGTCGACGGCTTGAGAGCAAATGATTGGATCCTTTTCGACGCCTTGTGGGTACGGCTTCACTATCATTAACGCGTAGAGCTTCATCTTGGTGACACAAGGACGATGGCTTGAAAATAGGAAGCGACGGTTGAGCAGCCAATGAAGTGCTGATGGCAGTGAACGGCGGGGGTAGGAAGAGAAGTGACGAAGTTCGGGTGTCAAGGAAGAGGGAAACAAAAGTGAAAATGAGCGTGTGTTAACGCCAGTGGGGGAAGAGGTGCAAGTACGTGCCCATTGGTAGATAAAGGTGGGTTTTCGTTGTGTCGGGGTAACGTGGGGGAACAAGAAAATGAGACGAATAAGAATAGTCCAAGGTGGCCGTACGATGCAGACACACGAATCAGCAAACGTTTTCACTATCGAAAACGTCCTCGAAGGCGAATACGTGGCGGATTGACGCGCGTGCAGCCATGAGTGCGTTGCCAAACAGGTTGTGCATTCGCTCGCTGTCGTCGCCCCACGTGTTGGCGGCCAGCCGCGTCGCCACGCCCGGTTCCAGAGGATCGGAGTTCGCCGTCCAGAGAAGCGGTGCGTTACCCGTAACCCTGTCGAGGTACTGTCGGAGCGACTTGTTTTGTGAAAACTTGAGGAAGTTTGCCTCAGCGAGAATGGAGAAGTATAGCCCAGCCCATTCTTCGCCGTCGAGCGTTGCGACGACTGCTTCCTCGAGGCTGGCTAGTGACGTCAACTGGCCGGGGCCAAGAAACACTCGGCTGGTGAGGACGTCGTCGCCGATGTCTGCAAGACACAAGTTTTCTGCTCGCAGCTCCTGCGCGCGGACAACGACGTAGTCCTGAACCGAGCCGAAAATATCCGTGAGGCGGTGAGCACCCTCATGGAACTGCTCGACAAAGTCAGCGCCGTCCGGCGGGATCCAATAAAACCGCGTGCTAAGGCACGACTGAGTGACTGGCGCATTTCTGTCTTCGCAGACCATATTGTTGGTAAAGTGGATGGGAGGCAGCGCCAAGTCGCAGACAGTGCCATCGACACCACGTGGTGGGAGGCCGTCAACTGTCCACAAAGTGCGGTCGAGCCTACTGGCGACGATGGCTGCGGTGCCAGGTGGGTCCGATGCGCTACCAGTCCCTTCAACGCAGTCGTAGTAGGAGTACGGTGGCTCATTCCAGGACGGCGGCGGCGGAAAGGCCTCTTTGTAAACCGCTCGATCTGCATTGTCCAGCGTCACAATCCACTCTTCCCACTTGAAGCGGTAGTAGTCACCTTCGCCCATTCGCCAAAAAACATGGTCCTTCGAGGTGCCCGGGTATCGGAGCCAAGGCGGGCAGGTGTACTGAGATTGGGAGCGATGCAGGAGATCTTTCAGAGCCTGCATCGCGGCATTCTTCTTCGGGTGGTGCAACGGCATAGTTTAAAAGCACACGCTCGCGGGGCTGCGACTACGCAGAACACAGGGCGCTTCCTACTACAAGGGGGAGGGAAGAAAATGACAATGGCGGGAGGGAAATGTGGGAAGGTGTTGGTGGTACTGAAGACCAAGCACGTGTGCGTGCATGTGTTGTGAAAGTAACGTGGTGGGGAGAAACAACGACTGCACAGTGCCTACGATCTGTTCACAGCGGCAGAAGGGAGAACAACAAAATGTGTGGTAAGCAGCACATCTTTCGCGGAGCGGGCAGCCATCGCATGACGAACCTTTTTTGGGTGGTGCACTGGTCACGACTCTTTGCCATTTGTTCAATGTTCCTTGACTTTTTTTTTACTTTGTAACAGTGCGGATCGTTCTTCTGTCTTGGGGAAGCTCTCAATCACAGGAAAGGGTTCTGTTCAAGGACAATGGTGTCGCCGGAAGAGACAACGGATGTGTGTCCGCCACGTACAATGCAGGATCCTAAAGACCTAACCAGTTTGTTGCTCTGCCAGAGCTCGGCATCTGCCAAGACCAGGTTGACGTTGTTGTCAAAGCCTTTCAGCACCCCGTGAATCTCCTTGGTCGACTGCGTCACGACAATCTTGCGGTCAAGGAACTTTTCGAGAGTCAAGATGCCCTCTTTTTTCTTGAGGATATGCGCAGCTTCCGCAGACATTATTCGAGGCTGTAACTCAGAGTGGGAAAAGAGAAGCAACAACGGTGGTCACAAGAGGGAGTCGGAGGAGAAAGAAGGAACAGAAAATGGGAGAAGATCGTGGTTCCAAGCACGAGTCGGCGAGTTCTTGGTGGGACCACACTTGCACGATTCAGTATGTGTGTCTGTCTCTCTCTCTCTCTGCTTTGCCGCTCGTGCCCCGTTCACGACAGGTAAAGGAATTGAAACGGACAACCGAGCAAATGCGGCAAGTAATGGAAATGACTGGCACAAACAGTACACACCAAAGCAGCACAGGATACCCTATCCCGGTTGGACAGAACAGCATTGTTCCTTTTTGTCTACCTCTTTCGTGACGACACTCTTCACAATACGCACACACCACTATCGAACAAAAACAAACATCGACAGTCATAAAAAAGGCAACATCAGTTAGCATCAAAACCATGCTTGTAGTTGCTGTCACTTTTTTTTCACTTCGGGCACGCCGCCTTTAGGCACACACAAAAGCACGCACTTCCCCTGTCTCCCACTGGCTGCTTGACCAACCAAAGCAAGCCAGTTCCAGTCTTTTTCGGCATCCCTTTTTCCCCTTTTCTTTTATGCGGCGTCGTAGTCACAAAGCAAACCGCTTGAAACCCCACTAACTGTGCAGCACCGCGGGTGGGAGAACACCAGAGAATAGCAAACAAACAAAAAAGGGACCGCCTGTGTACTTGTCCACACGGTGCAACAACAACTTCGTTCTCTTTACGGTGCGGTCCAGTCCAATGAGCGTGGGAACTGCTCGTGATTGACAAATGGGAGGTCCTGGATGTCCTTTTCTGGATCGTGCTGTTCCAATTGGTGAACAGGAATAGGGTTAAGCAACCACGTCTGGTCCTCTTCAAATGGTGTCTGATCCACTTTGCCAGGCACCTGCTGCATCGGCCACAGCTTATTGACGTTGTAGTAAGCCGTGGGCTCATCTTTGCTGGTCAGCTCCTTGTCAAGGTAGGCCGCCGTGTACGCCAGCCAGTTGTCGGTGCCGTTGACCTCGGAAGGAGTGGGTGGGAAGCGTGAGGTGGCGGTGTGATACTCGTGCGGAAACTGGGAGGCATTCTCTGGCAGCCCAGGGATCGCTTCTAGCCCAGTGACCTTCCGCTCGCCAATTGTGCGTGCAATGAGTGCGTCGGTGGCGGCCTGTGTGCGCAACTGAGGGTGCACGAGGCGTCGAGGCGTTGTGGCTGTTGAAGGCACATGGATCGCACCAACGTCAGTGATATTCGTGACAGACTCGTTGGCTTGACGCAACGCCTGCTCACTGGTGCCAAGACGCTGGGCAACGGATTCCCATGTATCACCCTCGTAGACAATCTCCGTGGTCGCGAACGCTTCCTCCGACGTGGCCACCCAAGCGGAATGCGGCACAAGTAGCTCGGTCGTGGAGGGATCAAACGTGCCCTCACCCGCAGCATCCCCCTTATAGCGCAACGCCGCTTCGCCGTTCGCGGCCTGCAACTCCTCCACACCGCAATCCAGCACAGTGGCGGCCTGCTGCCACGTCTTGATCGATGTGCCATCCTTCTGGTTCAGCAACAGCACACGTGGCGCAGCACCAAAGCTCGTCAGTCGCCGTGTCGCTTCCGGCGGCACAACGAGTGTGTCACCGATCTCCAGTGCCTCTGATTTCACGGACGGATTGGCGGCTCGCAGTGCCTGCACAGTGCATCCCAGTCGTGTCGCCACCGTTTCCCAAGTATCATCCTTTTTGATGAGCTCGGTGCAGAGGTAGTTCACGGGTGATGACTGCCAGTCCAGCGCAAACGAAAACAGGCGGTGGTGTTCGTGGCTGGTGGGTGTAGCCACGTCGTGCTCCGTCGGAAACACGGACGAGTCGTGGATGATGTTGCGCCGGTGCACCGTGTGGAACTCGCACGAGGTCTGACGGTGCAGCCAGTGCCGGATGCTATACATACGCTGCTCGAATTCTGTACTCTGAAAGGGCATCTTCACAACAATCTGGCGAAAGTACTTGCGGAACTCGTAATGGGCGGTGGACATTTCCAGCTCTGTGAAGGATGTGTCGGACGAGGATGTCCAAAACTCGGCCATACGCACCCACGGCTCAAGCTTCTCCACATGCGGCCACGAGACATGGGCGTCGTAAATGTTCGCAGCGCCGGGCACAGGCGTGTTGCAGCGGCTAATAATTGATAAGCACTGCTCTTCAAGACGCACCAAATCGGACCGCATAAAGTTAGCCACCTCCTCGACGTCATAATGGTCGGCAGACCCGAAAACACCCTTACGTGACGAGTTAAACACCTCCACCACATCCGGATCCACCATGCCCGAGTCGAGACTGGCGAGCATCTTGCGAACAGACACCAACTTCTCTTCCACTACTTGGCGTCCCACATCCTTGAGAAAAAGACAGACGTCTTCGGCGAGCTTCATCACGTGATGATCCCAAAAGCCCTCGAGGATGATGCGGTAGGTCACCTCAGACCCGTTTACGCCGCTTTCGTCACGGTTGTCAAAAACAAATCGGCGGTTACGCACCTTGGAGACTTCGTACTCATACCAGTCGTCAGTGTTCCACCGAAAAGGGAAAGCGGCAGCGTCTGGTTGAATGGTGCCTGCACACGGAAGAGGTGCTTCCAAGCGACCAACATCACGCTGCACTTGCATTGGGCTCAGGATTGTCCCCTTGCGCGCCTTTTCCTCAACAGCACGGTCCAGAACAGTCTCTCGGCTAGGGACGGCCGCTGCAGCGACGGCCTCTTTTGCCGTCGAGCTCCACATTTTTGTCAAGTACGACTCGCGGAATGGGAAGCCCTTTTGCCCACTGCCGCGGGTGGCCTTGGGGTCGTATCGAGTCGCTTCGCGAATCTGCTGAATGTACTCGCGGCCTTTGCTGTCAAATTCATTAAAGGGGCGAAAGCGAAACGCGTTTGGTGGCGCACTCGCGCTCCAAGGCCGGTAGTCGCCCAAGTGGTGTGTCATGGATGTGCAAACGTACCAGCTGTCCACGTACTGATCCTCCGGCACATCGGGGCGAACCATGTTGCCGCGGATGCTAATGGGGAACTTGTCGTCGATCGGATCGATGAACTCATTCGTTTTGGTGCTGTTCATGTTCTGCGGCGCCGCAACGGGCGCGGGTCCATCGAATTTTGGCATCTGTGAAGGCATACGGTACCGTGACCAGTAGTACCGTGCGAACCTGGACTGACGCATCATCGTGCCTCACACGTCAGTGAGTTCACGGTCAGCACAAAAGGGTGGGGGAGGGAACAGAGAAAAAGAGAGAGAAGCTGTGCACACAAGCACACACTCAACCAACGTGGAAAATGCCGACTTCTCGTCTCCAACTACTACCACATGGTATTCAAAAGAAGAAAAGAAGAATGCCAAGAGAATGTTGAGATGAATTAGAGTGTGTGGATGGGGAAGGGGATGAAGACGGAAATTAACGCCGGTGTATTCAAGCGGCTCAGACAGGAAGCGCTTTGCGGGCGCGCTGGAAGCTGGCGTACAGCCACAATTCTCTTCGCGATTCGTTCGCAAGGCACACACTTTGCTGGTCAAGAAAATCAAACAGGTAAAAGAAAAGCTGTTAATGTGTCAAGTGGCACCAGAGCAAAAGAGTGACAATCGCAGCGGATGTCAACGAGACGAAAAGTGCCACAACGCCAGAGGTGCTTGACGTCACTATAGTTGTGCGCACACCCCGTGTGTCTGACACGACACTCTCGACGACGACTGTGTCCATGACACCTGGAGTCAGGGTCCAATCGGATTCCCAAGTCCAACGTGGCGAGCTTTCGTTCAGCCGCGGTACAGCGACGCGTGGGGGGAGTGCCAGTGCCTTCAGCGGGGAAAGTCCAATCGCACGCAGAGCCGCGCCGAGGGCGGAGGCAAGTCCATCATCCGTGCTGGAGTCGAAGACGCCGGATGAGTAGTGTGGGAGAACCGTCAGTGGCACCGGCAACTCGGGTGAGAGAAACTCGCACCTCCAGTTGGTTGTGAAGCAGTCGAGGAGTGTGCGAATCAACGTCATGTTTGGTACAGTCAGTGTGTCGTGATCGGTAGCAGTGGCATTTTCACCACTTGATAGTACTAGTCGCGTGATCGCCACGACAGACGCGTGAATGCGTGAATGTGCAGCTTCAACCTTGGTTGCTTCACCACCACTGCGCCCAGCCTTGCCGGCGCCGCAATGAGAGGACAGCGTCAGTGCGGAGAGACGGGCGAGGTGGTCCGGGTCGCACAGTTGTGTGAAGACGTGCGTAGGGGAAAGCGCCATCACCGTGCGAGGGCTTCTAGTGACGTGAAGCTCGTCAAGGACTCGGCAGTCTTGGGAGACGCGACCATTTGTCATTGATTCCTCCACGCGCTCATCTACGTGATAGCACAAGCTATTGCTGTCGTTGTCCGACTGGGCCGAGGCGTGCAGGTGGTCGACGGTCACCACCCGGTCGATACGGTCCATTCGAATGGTCGTAAAATTCAGGTGCTTCCCGTACGCGAGTGCCGCGCACGCCTCGGGCCCCGTTTCGCGACATCTCGGTGGAGAATAGGCGTCGTAGAGAACTCGTGCGCTTCCCACATTGAACGCCCACTCGTCTGGCACAAAGAAAACGTACAGAGGTGGTGGGGTAGTCAAGGTGGTTGCTGCGACGCGCTGCAGCAATTCCAGTGCCGCCACAGCAGTCACAATGGCAGTGGCCGGGCCCAGCGGATCAACAGCATAACCGCTCCGCGTCAGGCCAGGCACGGTCGTGGGCACAAAGAGTGCTGTAGTGCTATTTGGTGTGGTGCGAACAAACTGTTTCTGCGACGCATCCCATGCCCAGTTCGTGTTCACACCCAGCGCTGCCCAGGTGGTCCACCCTCCCAGAGGCGTGCACGGCGACGCAGAAAAGGCAGCGTCGCTGCCGACAACTGCGCAGACGTCACTAGTGGTTGTTTCCCATGCAAGTGAAAGCCGGTTGTCGCGTATTTCTGACACACACATCGGAAATGTATAGCCGAGCTGCCAACGCTGGGTGTTGAATGCAGCGCGGCCCACAATATCAGTCCACTCCTTCGCAGCGGGCCCGGCGTCACGGGTGTCAAAAAATGCCAATGAGATATTCGTGAGCGGCACGAGCGCGCCAGTGTCTCGGTGTGTCCAGTCACCACGGTTGGAGGTCAACAGAGACACGATGGGTACGCCGCTGTAACCCTTCGCGAAGATCGTGTTGTGCGCACCGAAAGCCTCCACAAGGAGTCCGTAGTCGACGCCTTCGTCTTCACCCTCCAAGCTGGTGGTGCCACTGGAGGACGGCGACGCGTCCACAACCAGGCTTACAGCGTAGTTGGACTTCTTAAGGACAGCCAGCGGGGCGGATGCAATGTCGATGAGGCCGGTTGACACGCACTTCGCTACGTTCACCAAGTCTGTTCTGTTTTCCACAATGCACCGGTACCAAGGCGTCGTCGGTGCCACACGAAGCAGCACTAACACGCCGGCACATACCGTGGATTCTGTGCATCCCACCGAACCGGAGTGGACTGTTTCTGCCTTGCTTCCGTACGGAACACGCGCCTGCAGCGTGCCCAGTTGTGCATGATTGATGTTGGTGAACGTGCTTTGATAGTAAAGCCGCGAGTACGCCTCCGTTTCATCTAATTGGAAGCCGGTCGGTGCAGCCAGTGCAGCTCGAATACCGAAAGAGAAAAAAAGAAAAAACAACGAAGCAACCACAATGGCGCGTGGGTGTAGATACCGCATGATAGGTTCCACCAAAACCTGAATGGTACACACGATGCCGCACGGCTGCAGTGTGCTTGTGTGAGGGGGTGTCATATATATAGTGAAGAACAGCGAAGAGAGGGCATCAGGGGGTACTCACATGTTGTTTTGAAGGCATCGAAGCATGGGCAGATGAGCCTGTCAAGACGTCCTGGCCACGACACGGCTGTGCGTAACCATCCAGTCCCCCTTCACTGTGAGACATGTGGTCTTTTCGGATGGGAGGCAGGGACCACCGTCTGAAGGTTCAGAGCGAATACTCCGTTGTCGATACTGGTTTTTGCTAGGGTACACAGTTGTGAAGCAAACAAAATCACCTGGAAAAAAAAAGATTGGCCTGGCACCGTCGTCACACACTGCCCGGAGCGTCCCCTGCTGGAAAAGGGGCCGGCTTCGATGGCTCGGCGTGCAGTGACTGCAATGGCACTGGTGCAGAGCGAAAGTGACAGCAGTCAGGATCGAAGCATTTTTGCACTGCAGTTTTAGCTTGCATGTCGACCACAAAGTACACATTGTTTGAGCGATGCTCTCGCTGGACGTGCTGACAGAAGCGTGTGCCCACAACGGGCAGAATGATGTAGTGCTCACCGCATTGCTTGGCTGTTCCCACCGTGCATGGCTTGCCGCTGACACTTCCGTACCACGACACGAGCTCCGCCGCGATGGCCGCCAGAAGCGGTTCATCCACACTGGTTGAGGCGCGCGTGACGGAAACTTCCGTTGCCACGCAGGCTTTGGGTTTACTTTTCCTCTCGGTCATCGTTACAGGCATGCGTGTGCGAGAGCAAAAGGTGTGGGCTGGCAAAGAGATCAGGCTGCGTACGACGAGTGCCGTGTCTCCGTCCGCCTCATGCGGAACTGCACACGGCACTAGGATACCATCGCGCCAGTGTTTCTCAACACGAAGTACTGCATCTTTGTGAAGCTTACAACTGCCTAAAGTGCGCATCATGCGGTTCCGCGAGTACACCGCAGTGTCGATGACGCACTTCCGCGGTAGAAAGGGAAGAGCTGAGCTTGCATAGCCGGAGTCCAAGTGAGGAAGAACACTTAGCGCCACAGGTGCGTCGTGAAAAAAGAGCCTACGGTGAACCTCGTCACATTCGGTAGCCCGCTCGTGCAGGTAGTCGACGAACTGCAGCACGAACTCGCCGGTTGCGGCATTGTCGTTGAAGCACCGACCGCGGAGTTTGATGACGTAGTGCTGCGAAAATTTCTGAGAGCCACGCGCCGACTTCGGTCCGCAAGAAGTGGGTGGCAGGAACACCGAGGCCGTCGATGATGCCGCAGCCGAGTGAAGAGACCGCATGACAATGACTTCTTCAAAGAACTCGTGCGGCAAGTCTCTGTACTCCGTCACCGCCGATGCGTATCGATGAGAAAGAAACCGACTCAACTCAGACAGCAGGGTCGATTCGACGTCGCAATTATCTGGTCGGTGTGGGCAGTCTAGCCTACAGTGGTGGGCAGGAACACCTACTGCTGTGCGCACGAGGGCGTCGTACTGGCTCTGGGGCATGCGGAACGCGCGACGCACACCGTGACCCGCGCCGGACGGCAGGTCGGCGGTGACGATGGGGCAAACACCGTGGCTACTGTCCTCGTTCTCCACCGAGGAGTCATCCGATACAAGAACCTCATCCGACACAGCAACACAATCGCTTTCCCGTTCCACATCAAAGTACAGGTGACAAGGCGCGCCAGCACGGATGATCTCGTATACATGACGCTGAAGAGGTTCAACGAGAGCGAAGACGCGCCGAAGACCACGAAATGTCGTCGCAAGGAACATTCGGCTCTGAGTGGAAAGTGACCCTGGTCCGTAGAGAAGGGCAAAACTCTCGCGCTGTCGGCGTTTGTGCCCAGCGCGGTCGCCGGCATCGTCTGCTGTGCTTGAGAAGAGAGTCAGCTCTCGTCCCGTGCGTGTGTGTACGGACAAGCGGTTCACCACTTCGAGCTCTGACGGGAATTCGATCGCAAACGGTAGCCACTCCTCCTCTGCATGCGCACGGGCATCAAGAAAGTCAAACAGCTGTTGCTGAAGAGGAAACAACACGCACTCCCTATCACTGAAGCACTGCTGGAACGTTTGTTTGCACCACAGTGAATGCGGTGTGAGCAGCCGATCGTCGTCATATTCACGCCCACGTACGTGACCGGTCGTGTATCCGCCGTTTAGTGTCATTCCCCGGTGTGCAAAGCGTGTGCACCGTCAGCATCACACCTCTGAGAGGAAAGATTACAGTGTTATGTGGATGAGCAAAAGATGGGGGGAGATTTAAAAAAGAAAAGAAACCAGAGAGGAATGACGGAAGGGTACCAATCTGAGGGGCACGTGGACACATACACGCACACAGTAGCAGAGACGAAAAGCTGGGAGGATGTATCTGTGTCAGAAAGACTGTTGTGGCGTCGGTGTGCAAACCAAGAACGAGTGTGCCAGTGCGGTCTGATGCATGGTTGACGCCGTACACACGTTGACAACAGCCCGTCTACTCAAATTGTGTATGTGTGTCTGTGAATGCGTGCAATGGCACAGTGCAACTTGCTTGAGTGACATGCATCAGCCATACAGTGAAAAACGGCCAAATGAACATCAATGGCACGGAGAAAAACAACAACACTGTGATGAACGTCACCGCTCAGTTTGTGGAGTGTCTCCTTACTGATTTGTTTGGGCTGTCTGCGCCTGAATGAGGCGGATGTCATTCAAGACACCGCCAATATAGGCCTTGCACGCAGACTCGCGAGCGGTGGTGTAACGTGTAGCTATCGCCCGTCCCACCGGGCGGCCACCGTCTCCGCCAGCTAGCATCGTCACCTCAAACAGACGTTTGTGGGGCTCATGAAAGCGGTCAAGGAATTCGGCAAGTGGAACGCCATCTGTATTGAACGGTACGCCATTCCGCATGTCAGACAGCTTGTCGTAGAAGAGCGGGTCACGTACCGCCTTGCTAAACCGTCGGCGGGCAACGATCTTGCCGTCGACAGGGTTCGGCGCGCCGTACGTGTCCGCGTACGTGTGCGTGACGGGGCCAAAGTCGACATTGTTTGCAAACGCAGGGCCCCCCTCGTAGGCACGGCGCTCCGCGTGTGTCAGCCACCCATCCTCCAGCGATTCGGTCGGGTTCGGCTCCAACCGCGACCGCACAAGTGAAGCTGTCCGTTCCCACCAAACTTGTTGGGAGTCGAGACCACCAGGACCTTCGACCAATGACGTGACCCGCGCATCAGCAGGTGACGAGACAAGAGTATCCAGCGACACGGACTCTGCCGCGTCGTGCCGCTCGGCACTGAACCCGCTAACGAGTATCGGTGGGTCAGCTGATCTTTGGGTACGCGTAGACGTCGGCTCACGTTCCGTGGATCCCGCCTGCTGTGAACGACCGTGTGGTGGCGCATTCGATTCGGCGAGGTAGCGCGTTTTGCCCACAAAACGTAGTCCAAGACCTTGTGCGGCAAGCAGTGCCTCCGCCACGTTCATCGCAGGATACTCACGCAGCACGCGAACAAGTGCTTGTGATGCTTTGTTTGGTATGTTACCGGCATCCGTCAAACCGTAGAGCCGTTCCAGTACGCGCGTCGAGCCACTGCTGCCGTATACCTGGTGTAAGGCACCGATGAAGTGAGAGAACTTCCATCCGAGTGGGTTTTGCCCAGAACGCAGCGGGGCAATCTGGAAGGACGTGCCATTTAAGTCGCGCTTGCGGGGAGGTGGGCTGGCTGCCTCGAGAAACGCAAGTACGTTAGAGGCGTCGCCGTCCTCCGGACCGGGAACAGTTCCCCCCAACGTCCCACGATTGGGCAGTGCGAGAGAGTCCAGTTGCAGCTCCTTCGCGAACAAAGTCATCGAAAAGTGGTTGTGGAACACCGCGTTGAGCTGCTTTACACTGTTGACGCTGAGCACAAGACCCATGTGGAGACAGTAGTGCATGATTCGGTCGGCAAGGTAGTCGTCAATGAGAACGTCTCCTAACGTTGTCAGCTGGTGGTCACGAAAGGTGAAGCTTGACGCCGTAAACAGAGGTGAGAAGGCCTCGAACGGGGCGTGGGACAGTTCATACTCGCTTGAAGGCCTTTGAAAATGGTCTGCTTCAAGACCGCAACTGTCAAGGGCACGTAGAAAGCCTTGCCACTGCGACCGCGTAGCCATGCGTGCGGTGAAAAGAACAGAGCATCTGCGGATCATTCGACTGCCCAGAGGTTAGTGCCCGGTAGTGAGTAGAAGGGAATATGTTTCTTGTTCAGTTCTGCCAGCGTTCAATAAGCTTAGATCCGCGGGGAGCAAGAAAGTAAAATCACCGAGAAGGACGTAGACAACTCAGTCGCTGCACTACAAAAACGAGCCAACACGTGGGTACAGCGACGGGGAAAGGAAGAAAAAATGACGAAGGGAACGAGAAAGGGACGAGATGCTTCGGAGCGGAAAATAAGAGTGCCTCATCGGTGTCGCACAAAACATGCGTCATGGCCACACCTACACGACTGCCCAAATGAATGGCCACTCCGCAAAAACGTGAGCAGCCTTTGGTCAAAAGTACTCCTACTCTCATTGAGTCGGTGGAGTGGTGCCGCAGAGTTAGAAAGAGCAGTGGGTCACCGCTGTCCGCGAAAGTAGTCGCCTCATCGGCAACCACGCTCCTCCTTGCCACACGCAACGCTGTGGTCTGATTGCTCGTGACCGATGTAGTGCTCTCAACGAGGTGTATATTTTTTGTGCGATTTTTCCTTGCTTGTTTCATGGTGTTCTATGAAAAGGAGAAACGAAGCAAAAGCAGAGAAGCGCCGCGTCGCTGTCTGTGTGTGTGTGTGTGTGTGCGTGTGTGCGTTGGTGTCGGTGTGCGAAACTGTATGCGACTGTCAAACGAACATAGACAACGGAAGAAGAACAACAACACACAAACAGGGAGCAAACAGAGAAGGTAGACCCGCGTGGCGAGTCAAACGGGTTCCACACTGTCAAAATCAACTGAGTTCAGGGGGCCGTCGACATGCTGAAACAACAGAGATGCTTCGTATCTATCCAAACCATCACGGATGGCATCGTCAACAGTGACCGTAGACACATCATCTTGAAGTGACTCGTCAGTGGCGACGGTGCCAAGGGCCGTCGAGCGGACGGCGTGTGAAGGGGGGCCGGTGTGATCCAACGTGCCGTTGCCGCCGGCGATTTTATTGTTGCGCTGTGAATGAGCACCGGCTGCCTCAGCAGAGGCTGTAAAGGAATCCTGCTCCAGGACAGTGCTGACAAGTCGTTCCAGAATGCTGCCATCGCCGGGGATGGTCACGAATTTATTCTGCAGCACCGCCGCGTCCTCGTCGCTGTGCAAGTTTGTGCACGCCTCGGCCTCGAGAACACCAGATGAATGATCAAGACCGTTGTGGTGCAGAAAGTCTTGAATGAGGAGCAGTGCTATCCGTGCGGACGGTGTAGACTTTGCCAGGTTGAACGGCTCGCCGACAGACGCTTTTTGCATCGCGGCGTCGCCGCGGAGCATCCCCAGGGCAGCGCCGCGCAGCTCAGCGCGGATCTTTCCCAGCAAGCCGGTGGCTGTCATGGCGTTGATAAGTGCGTCCTGGAGCTCCAACAGCTGAGCATTTGCCTCGTTGCCTTCATCCTCCAGCTGGACGTCCTCACGCTCGGCGTCGCTCATCGCGAGTGAAGATGCGATATTGTCAGTACTGTTAACTCCACACGAACACAGAAACAGACGTGACGTGACGGGCACAACCGTGGTGCGCTATCCTTTTGGATTCGGTGATGGACGCACAAAGCTTGGCCACACTCCGACGCGTTCAGCGAAGGGAACACAGATATTCTGAGGACTGGGTGATCCACGTAGAGAAGAGATCGCCAACAGGCCGAACAACACGACAAGTGGGAGGAGGAGGGAACGAAAGAAGAGATGAGGTGAGATAGTGGGCCACGTTAATGAAGGCGATTTCACTTTCAATCTGTCGTAGAAGAATGTCGTTAAGGGTACAAGACACGCAGTCCACAGCCCCACTACGCACACACACAAACAAGCAAAACAAGTGGAGACCTCCACAGTATGCGCTAACAGCGGTGGCGTTGATAGCGATGCACAGACACGTCAGTGAGTGGAGTGCACCGCGGGTGGCATCGTGAAGTATCGGTTCGTTCATCGTTGCCTCGTCTGCACTTAAAAGCAGTGCTGTGTTTCTCTCGACAGTGGGTGCTTTAGTCGAGTGATTAAGGAGGAGGGGTGGGAAGACCCAACCACGCACAGTTGTAGTAGCGAAAACAAACTCGCATGAAGCGAGAGGTGAAACAAGTGTGCAATCGATGAATACTGTAGTCACCTTCGAGTGACTAGGTCACAGTTAGGGAGCACAGCTCCTCTCCTCTCACGCACGATCAAGCGGACAGCTCAGCGGAGGCATCGAAAAAACGAACCGTGCCGTCGTCGCTGGCGGACGCGACTATCTTGCCGCTGCCGGCGGTGAGAGACAAGACCATTCGCCGGTGCCCAAGCAGTGTCTTCAGCGGTTCCTGTTCGGACGAGCGGCCGTCCCAGACACGGACCCCACCGTCGCTGCACCCAACAGCAACGAGGTGCGCATCCAGCCAGCGACCGGGGATCACGCTCTCGCCCACCTCCAGCGTCGTTCGTGGAGAAAAGTCGGCGACGTTCCATACCACAACCTTGCAGTCACAGCTCGTTGTAACGAGAAGTGTTCGCGACTCATTCACCACCATGGACTCAATTGCTTGGCTGTGCACCTCGTCCAGATGAGAAGCAGCCTTGCCTGTACGCAGCGAGATGATGTGAATGGTGCCGTCTTCGCAGCCCACAAGGCACTGGTCATCGTTTGTGAAGCACATGCTGGTCACGCCGGCAACGTCAGGACTAAGGTCCTTGTTAATAGCGGCTTCCTGCTCGCCTGTCTTCGGGTTGAAAATGCTCACGGAGCCGTCACTGCTACCAGTGATGAGTTTTTTGTTATCCGGTGACCAGCAGCAGCAGGTGAGGGGACCGTGGTGGCCTGTGAAGTACATTGCTAGGGTACCCTTATTAACGTTCCACATGGCCGCTTGCGCGTCGTCGGCCCCGCCCACCAGCACAAGGCTCGACGGGTGCCACAGCAGCGTCATGATTTCGCCGTAGAGGTCTGTGAGCGTGTGGACACACGTCCACGTTTCCGTTGACCACAGCTTCACAGAAGAGTCCAAGCTACCGCTCGCCAACCACTGCCCGTTCGGGGAGAACTCAACCAAGCTGATCGTGTCGGTGTGGCCTTTCAGAGTGTGGCACAGCTCAACAGCGGCGGCGGCGGCGGCATCCGTTGAGGGGTACCTCAGAATGTAAATCTCCTCGCCTTCGCCGGACGTGGCAAAAAGGGTCGGGTCAGTCGGGTGGCGCACGATCACGTGAAGGGGCTTTCGTTCGGGGGCAACAAACACCGCAAGCGCGTCCTCACGCTCAGGCTCGACGTCGGAGACGGCGTTCAGATCTTCTACCTCAGCCTCGGGCTGCACGCCCCCAGCGTCGTCATCGTCGTTGTTGTTGGCGTCTGCGTCCCCTACACCTCCGGCAGAGGCACTTTCTGCGTTGCCTTCACCGCCATCGTCGTCTGAGAAGTTGCGCTCACCTGCCTCATCGTCACCGCCGTCGACGATGTCAAGGTTAGGATCTTCCAAGTCAATGAAGGCCTCCTCTTCTTCTTCGATGGTGGGGTCAAGGTGATGGTTTTCGTTGCTCTCAGACATCTCTTGTTTGTCTCCTTGAAAGAAGTAGAAGTACTTTTTTTTTTTTCGTGACTGCGTAGTCGGTGCGTGGCCTCCTTCACGAGTCCTGTTGGTGAACAAGTTGGCTAAAGTGTGGCGAGAAAGAGGGAGGGGAAAGGGATATCAATAAAGGAACAGACAGAACAAACAGTTGACAACCAGCCGGCGGTGCACTTGAGAAGCAAGGAGATTCACTACTGCACGCAGGCAGATCCTCATCCACGACGCCGCATTCCTGCCTCAGCGAGTGCAGCAGGCACTGTGTGCAACACCCAACTCCGTCGCGGAAGTGAGCGCCGCTGACGGAGCGCTCAAAACACAGCGGGTGGCGAATTGGGGGTGTGGACGCGGTGCGTTCCACAGTCCGTCACCTGTACGGGCCAGTGAAGTGGCGGTGGTGGTCCTTTTCGCAATTTCGTCATTGAGCAGTCCGCTCGTCGTCTTCCTTCCGAACGGTGACGGGTAGAAACGGAAAGTGGAAAAGCAAGCGCGATCCCACATGCAAGAAAAATAACAGGTTCGCCTTTACATGCAAATGCGTGTTGGTCGTGTGCTGGTACACGGGCAACGCACGACGCGGTCCTCACGGAAGAGAAGCACACGACACGACGTCAGACCACGCTTTGGCGCCGCCCATGGAGGAGATCGCGAATGGCGGGATTGCTAATCTTCTTTAGCTCGGCCTCCGTGGGGATGAGAGACTTGGACAAGATCAGTGAGCTCAGAAGACCCGTGGCGAGGTCACGCACCTCCGCGTTCTGGTGGTTGAGTCCAGGGATCAAAAGCTTGCTCATGATTGCCCTTGGGTTCTCGACTGCAAACCGTCCTTCTTCCACGATTGTCTGTGTAAACGCAAGCCGGGCGATTTGAGCCTTGGCGTTGCTTGCTGGGAGTGTGCGGCGTTCGCGGTCGATCGGGTCGACGAGCGCTGCAGCTAGGAGGGCGCTGCTCGGCATGGCAGCTGTGCGCACAAATAGTGTGAGTGTGGTCACCGCCTCGTCGCGAACACGGGCTTGTGCGTCTGCTGCTCGTGTAAGGAGGCGCGGCAGAAGCGCTAGCAACTGCGGCACGACGGCGGAGATGACGTCGTGCTGGTCTGCGAGAGCCATGCGCACAAAAGTGCAACCGGCGACGACAACGTTTGTGATATTGTCTTGGAGGCCATAGCCGTTGACATCGAGGAATCGCAGCACCGCCTCTTCTGCTTGCGCAATCGAGTCCGGAAAGTACGTGTCCAGCCTCTCCGTGAGAGCCACTAACGCCGCCTCGCGCAACTTGAATTTGGTGGAAAAGAGGCACATGGCGGTGAAGCTGCCAATGCTGCTCACCAAGCGCGCGTCGGCTCCAGACATCGGCACTGGCGTGACTGCATCACTGGACTCCGCCGCAAGCGCCAAAATAGTCTCAGCGAGATCACGCTCCTTTCCCAACAAAGAACTCGTTGGCACGGCAGTCGCACGCTCAAGACGTGGAAGTATTTCGTCATCTACATTTGTGGTGGCTGTTATCTCGCCCCCTCGGTCAGGAGTCGCGTCTGTCTCGCCGTTCTCCAGGGTGTCCATGTGCATGGAGGGCGTCACGGAGGGCCCTGCGGCGGCGATGGCGTAGGAACTCTCCACGTTGGATGTCCTCACCACGTCGCGCTCCGAAGGCACCTCGTCGAGGTAGCGGGAAACGGCGGGTGCGGCCGCAGTTCCCGCCTCAACGCGGCGACCGGGTGCGACCGCGCGTTGGTACGCCCCATCAGCGTCAAAGTCAGGCTTTGGAATCGGCAGCTGAGTATCACGGTACACCGTATCGACAAGCTCGTTCATGGCGTCTCTCGCCACCTCTGCTGTCTCGAAGTCTTCCTCAATGATGGCTTGCACCTTTTCCTGCTCAAGCTGGTAAATACGCTTCGAGTGTAGATTCATGCTGTTCAGTTTGTCGCGGCAAGCGCGCGCAGTTTCAAAGTCCTCAACGGTAATGGCCTGCTCCTTCAGCAGCAACAGCTCTTCGGTCCGATGGATGAAAAACTCTTCGAACTGCTGAATACGAATGGAGCGGAAAACAGAGTCCTGCGACGCGTAAAAAGGCTCCTCTGCGCTGTATGCGCCAGGTAAAGGCGCCGTCGGGGCTGTGTGCGCGCTGTGCCAAGCCTCCGGCCTCTCCTCACCTTGTGGTCTCTTCGCCGCCGCCGCCGCAGAAGAGGCACCGGGCCGCGGTTTGGAGGCACCCACAGGCGGCGACTGTGTGCGCGGTTCCTCCTGCAGGCGAACACCGCGTGCTGACGGAAGCTGCGAGTGAGCCGGCGACGTGTGCGATGAACTCGCTGCCGCGGTGTGAGGCGGTGGTGCAGCCGCCGGAGTCAGCAGGCGGCCACTGCACTCGATGGAATAGAGGCCAACCTGCTGCTTCATGTTGAGGTCGTTCACGTAGGGGCGGTCAAAAAGGAGCTTGAGGTAGTACGCCTCTGCCTGCAGATGAACAGTTTTACGTTCCTTCGACTTGAAGCCGGTGTGCTCGTTGCTGTTAAATTCGACGGCGCCAAGCTTCGTAAACCTGGCGGCACGGTAGGACGGTGGGTTGTCAACGGCATCGTCTTTCAGGGCGAACACACGCACCTCAACTTTGGTCGCGACCTTCGCCTCGTGTGACAGTAGCTTGATTTGCTGAAGAAATACGTTGCCTGGGAAGCGCAGCACGATCGTTTGGGGAATTTTACCGTTCGCAGCGCTTTGCCACCCCTTAGCGGCGTCCTCCTGCTTCATGGACTCCGCCGTGCAGCCCGCCATTTCCCGGATAGGATGGTGTGGGTCTTCGCTGGTGCAGTACACAACCTCATACGGCAGAAACGAGCCACTCATCTCCTTCTTGGAGACACTTCGTCGTCGCTGCATTTCTTGTTGTTGTTTTCGGTCCGCTTGGCGAACAGGATCGCGGTGGCGAACGTGAGTGGGTGTTTCAGCGAGCTGGGCCCTTCGCTTTTTCTCTCTCTATGTGTGTGATGACGTGGTGCAACCCCACCTTTTGGAAAGTGCCCGCAAAGAAGCTGTGCCGAGTGGAATGCTTGTGGTTCCACGGGATGGCACAACAACAGTGTTGAGGGTGGGTTGTTAATGAACGGCGCGGTGAGGGGCGGGTGCCGATAAACGCACTAACAGACAGATGTAGGGAACAGACGTCACGCACCCGCAGCGACGATTACCGAGAAAAGAAGAAAAGAAAAAGGACAGGTTGGGGAGTCAGTGTATTTGAGGAGAGAGAAAGCGATACTCGAGAAAGAGAATCACTGCGTGAAGCGAGACCCCGGGGCCGTGCCTCTTCACGACGGAAAAGAAACAGATGCGGGCCACCAACGTGACGACACGAAAATGCAGAGGGGTCATCGACGCTTTCTGTGCAGGGACAGAAGCATTTGAAGAGCTCTCTTGATCATACCAAACGGCAGCACACAAGCACCAAAGCTGGTGCCCCATCAGCAGTCCGGTTCAACCGCTGATCCAGCGTTTTGCGGCCAGTCAGGACAGAGTCGTTGTACGGGGCGTCAACAACGCCTTGCGGTGCGCTCAACCCACCGTTGCTTGGGATGACAACAGTTGAGAGTCACTCGTTTTGTTGCTCTTTTTGGTTACAACATATACACACAACACACAAACTCACAGACGTTGGCCGGTCATGCCGTGAGCACAGTTTCCAAAGATTTTTGGGAATGTCGTGCTTTTCGTCGCTCCTCGGCTGATCAGTCCCAGGTATCACCCAACGGCCCCACGAACGCTACAACAGCACTTCCAACACTGAGTGCGACCAGCTTCACTCGCTTCTTAGTGTCCTGCGGACAGCATAGCCTCACTCAGCGCTGCACCAGACCGACCGCTAGCCAGAAGCTTGGTGTTGAAGTGGATGATCTGGGAGGTCGGTGATTGTGGTTTCATAGTTCGCCTGCATGCTGGACAGGAAACGAGGATTAAGAGGGCCGCGAGTTTCGTCGTACCACTGCGAAGGCGCTTTGAGTCGCCGCTGTTGGCGTTGCGCGTCGAGCAGGCTGGCTGCCTTCTCCTCTAACTTCGCACGGCGCAGCAACACCAACTCAGCCACGCGGGACGCACCCGTTGTTGTCGTGAGGGGGTACTTCTTCGGCTCCACGCCCTGACGTTCCAGTTCTCGCTCAAACGCACCGGTTCCGCTGTGATGCAGACCCATGTTGTTATTGTGGCTCTGCGTGCCGCGACGTGAGTTCAAGTTGCGGCGCGACTGCAGCCTCTCCATCCCGTAGTACCACGACATGGTGGTACGTGCAGACATGTATTTGTTTGCGTTATAGTCATTCACGTGATCTTCGTCCCACAGGCCTGTGCCTGCGACGTACTTCATCGTGAAGCCCGCAAAGGCGGCTGAGGTGCGACGCATGTGGCAGCTGTTATTGTTTCACGGTCCTCGAGGATTTTCGGGTGCCGTCGCTGTTCAGTCAGCTCACTTGTGCAGTAGGCAACAAGAATGCAGCTGTTGTTGTTGTTGTTGTTGTTTTTCTCACTCACTATTGAGTGGAGAGGCTACCGATAGATAAGAGCGCAGACAGGCGCAGAGATGATGGGGAGAAGGGTGCAGAAGGTGGAGGATGAGGGAAAGTAGGCGAGAAGAGCAAATAAATAAAAACAGACAGGCGCTTACACACACTGACCTCGACAGACAGCACAGAGAAGCAGCGCGCCCCGCATGTAGCGTCCGGTTCACAGAATCGTTGAAAGCCAAGTTTGCGAGATGTGCGCACAGCATCGAGAAATGGGCAGCAAAGAGAAGAAAAAGAGCAGGTCAGACAACGGCAGTTGCCTCGGGTCAGCGTACCACTGGGGGGGGGGGGCACAAGACGGACGAGACGACCGGGTGGGGTCACAAAGGCGAACAACAGGGTCACTGCGCAGACAAGACAGGGCTAGGGTTCACGGCGGCTTCTTCGGACAGTAGAACGCCGCGTTGCGCTGTTTAGGCAGTCCACAAGCCCGGTGCCGTGTGAAGAGGCACTCATTAGCCGCTGAAGCCGGCGTGGCACGCCGATCGTGGAGAGTAGCGTCCTGGGTACAGAGCCGCGCTGGCTCAGTGTACACGATGCCCGATACTGTCTACCCCGGCATCGCGGTCGTCTGTGCACGCGTCGTACGCGCTTCAGAGCATCTTCCACAAGGTGATGATTGTGTGTTGAAGTACTATCAGTGCTGCCATCGGTCAAAGCACGCAGCCGGGCTAGACGAAGCACAACGAGTGATTCCTCCGAGTCTGGTGGCAGAAGGCTCAAGGCCAGCTTGTGTTCACCTACGGCGCAAAGCGCTTCAGAGGCACACACCAGCGTTGGTGCAAGGAGCGCGGCCTCTTCGTCGTGTCGCCGTCGGTGACCAGCCGGTGCCGCGAGCAAATCAAGTCCGGTGTTGAGAGTGGCAATGATGCGTTGCGCGTCACTACACCCGAGACACACAAGACGAAGGGCTTTCGCCACCAAGGTTGGCGTCCGCAGCGTGGCCCAGTGCAGCTCATGGGCAGACAGACGCCACAGGGCCCACGTCCCAGTTTCGTAAAGCCGCTGCGTTGCTGGTTTGCCAGATGCACGGTCTCGCGAGCTCCACCAGACAACGTCTTTTGACGAGCTGGAGTAGGAGAAAAAGTCGACTTGCGGCCGCAGACCCAGCTCCTGCGTGGTTTCGGCAAGCCGCTCAATGGCACTCAAGCATAGTTGCCTCGGCGAGGTGCTCGATGACAGCAGTGTGCGAGACTTTCCGCCGCTGCTACGCACGGGCAATGAAGGGGCGGACAGGGCATCCAAAAGCGCACGGACGTCCTGCCCTCGCCGACCGCCTGCGACGGCGTGCACACACGCCAAGGGCAGGTGGTGCAACTCATTGTCGGATGCGTACGTGAGGAGCCGCAGAGCTGCGACGGCATCGAGGCGGCCGTCGGTGCGGCTAGCCTCTGTCGTGCTCAGGCGTTCCATGAACGCACGAAAGGCATTTGGGGCGATGTCCGGCCAGTGCGTTTGTACCAGTTGCGCGGCCTCCTGCACCGTTCGAGGGTCTGTACGGTGATGGGCCTCCAGGAACTCGACGATGGTCTCCATGTCAGGGGCCAGGTGACGCTGAGCAGCGGACAAGAACAGTGTGCGCGCCGCTGGCAGATTGCCGCGGCGAATGAGCAGGGAGCCCCACGAGGACAAGTAAGAGGTGCGCAGGCGCGGCATGGACGCCAGTAGGGACGACACGTGGCCTTCTGCGAGTGAAGCCAGCGCGTCATCAGCGGGACGTTCAGGACGTGAAGAGGAAACAGGAAAGGGAAACACACCTGCTGTGGAGAAGGCCCGCCACAGTGTGTCCATCGCAAACACGTCTTTGCCGCCTAGGTCCGATGATGCAGCGTCCACACCGGCACTCACACAGTGCGAACGTGGCGCATCAGCCGCAATGAGCGGTTCGGCTTTGGCCTCGAAGACAAAGACTGACGGGAACGGCTGTTGCCGGTGCGGGTGTCGACCGCCAGCGGGACCACTATGGGAGAGTCGAAGCGAGATGAACAAAGTATCCGACGGCCGGATTCTCAGAAGTGAAGCAGCCGCGGCGAAGGCCGTTGAGAGTCCTGCGTCGTGAGTGTAAGCCATGACAGCAGCCACTTGGCCGCGTGTCGAGCACTCAGGCAGCAGGGCTTTCGCGGTGTGTTGCGTGCCGCACAAGTAACGGAAGTGGACGTCACTGAGGTGTTTGAGCGTCTGCGGTGTGACGGCTTTCGCTGCGCGTTCGGCGTCCTCTTCCGAGGCGAGTGACGCGATGGGAGTGTTCCCCAGCGTGCTCTGTCCACATTCGCGTAGCTGGCGTGCATTCGCGAGTGACAGGAGTTCCTGTGTGAACCTGGCAAGGCGTGGAGGCATCTGTGCAATGACAGCGGGAGAACTGGCGTGCGAGTGTGCTCCTCTAGATAACACCACGCAAACAGCATCGCCAAACCCTTTTCCGCAGCGAATGCGCGGCGGTTCTTCGAGGCGATCAGGTTGACTACGGTAAGCGGCCGTCTCGAACGGCAGGCAGCACTCACTGTAGAGATTCACCAGTTGACTGGGGCTCACGCACCGTTCTGCTACCCGCACTGCGCACCGGTCAATTGGCTCACCGTCTGCTCCCACACACGCTGCGAGGTCCTCAGCAGGCAAGCTCAACACGCGCCTGACAAGATGCGGCACGTAGCTCGAGTTCAGCGTTGGCGTGACCGGGTTCGCAAACTCAGAACCACGGAGAGGTCGCGAAAGGAGGTAGAACAGAGCGTCTCGCACCTGCCGCTCGTGTACGTGCGTCGAGCTGACCGCACCGGCGACGAGCACTTCCATGACTCGCACGAGCCCAGCGGAGTCGTTGTCACCAATGTTATCCACTAAATACACTAGTGCGTTGACTTTGTTTCGCGCTGAGAGGCACGCTGCACTGTCCAGAATGGCGCTGCTTGTACACGCATTTTCATCCTCGAGTACCGCCGCGCAGAGCAGCTGCCACCCGTGATCCTTGTCGGCCAGCGTTGTCAGCAACTCTGGCACATCACAAAGTGACATGTGTGTGGAGGAGAGCTGTCGCCGATACCACTCAACGCGCAGCTGACGGGCATCATGCCACCGACAGGCAGTGAAGAACGATCCATCGGCCGTCGCATGTACACAGGTGCGTGAGGCCATTGCCAGTGTCCCATGCGTCACCCGCGACGTGGCGAGCCGGTCTGTGCGAAGCCTGCCACACACCGCCGTGTGCGTGCGTCTTCGTGCCAGACGTGCAGCTGTGGGGCCATTGAAGGGGTGGTGATGACCAACGCGTAAAAGCATACCCGACGGTCTTCTTGAAGACACCTCACAGGTGAGGGAGTGGGGGGGGAGAAGAAAGCGGAAAGCGCACAGAATTGCGACAGAATACGAGAGGTGGGGCCATTGGGGTAAAAGCGGAGAGCCACGCGCCGTACACGTTTGGCGATGAACGTTATCGGACAACGGACGAGACTGGCACCGTCAGTCCTACGCATCTGCAGGATGCCTACCTGATGCATTTTCATCGACCAGAATACAAAAGGAACAAAGAGGAGGAGGCACCCCACAGCTGCAATTATCTTACGTCGGCTCGGTGTCAAGAACGTTGAGCAAGGGTACCTGGGTGATCCTGTTTGCGATCGGGAGCGGGTAGACGACAATGCACAGTTGTTTACGCACCCCTGCCGACGAGTGCATCAGATGTATCAGCGCGGCGTGTCGAGGACTAGTGGCCCTCACCGGGCGACAGAAACAAGAGAAAAAGCGCAAACGCAACGCCCACTAGCAGGGCTACGCTAGGGAGCAGGCCTTTGAGTTCCTCCTCGGCCAACAATTCAAGTGCCACGAAGATGAACGAGCCACTTCCAAATGACTTCATTGCCGACAGAGATGTCGAGTGTCCAAAGGGCGTGGAGGTGCCGCCGCTGTGGTTGTGGCCAACTTCTGCTGCCCCTGAAGGGAAGGTGTCACGCGGTTGAAGCAGCTCTGTCACAACAAAAGCGACTGGTGTGACGGCAAGCCACGCCACCACAGCCACGCGGTGCGACGTGGGCAGTGCGGCGAACACGGCGTCGGCGGACCATTCAGCAGCGGAGACGGTGCGACGGGGTACCGTCAACTCACCAGTGGCCGCTGGCTCATAAGGCGATCGCAGGGCCTGCTGCTCTTCCTTCTCCTTTGCAAGTGCAACACCAACAACCACACCGTCGAAAAAACGATGGATGGAGAGTGGGATGACAATGGCAAGCAACGCGGCGCTGCGCCCCTCCACACCAACGAGCATCCCCTCGGTCGTGAAGTGAAAGCACATGAGCACGAGTAACATCAGCGCATTCGACGCGAACAGTGAAGGCGGATTCCGCGACGAAACAGCGTTCAGTCCTTCATGTGAGTGCCCTCCTGGGCATAGTCGATTCAGTACTGCGGGAAACAGGATGCCAGCGAGCAGCCACGCGGACTGGCGCGACACCTCGGTTGTGGTGCAACTCACTTCGAAAGCGTCAGGGAAAAAGTGGCCGAGTGCGTTGGCGAGCAACATGCCAGCCGAGAGGCAGTTGCACAAAGACAGCACATCACCTCCGCGACTCTGCAGGGCAGAGGTAGGCCGCCGCGAGCGAGACCAGTAGAGCGGTGCCCACACGCCAGCTATGCTCGCCAGCGTGACGCCAACGATCACAAGCACCTTCAAAGCCAACAGACCGGACATTTGGTACCACTGTTCCCCCGTGAGAGGGGTTGGTCTTAGCGTGTGTGTGTATGTGTGTGTGTGTGTGTGTCAACAAGAGTAGTAGGGAGGTCAGGCGACACGGTCAAAGAGAGGCACGGAGAGATGGCCGGGATTGTTCTTTGTTATGCGAGAGGACCTGGTCGTTTCGGTCCACCAAGCAGGTTGATGGTCTTCGAAACCAGCAAAAAAACGAAAACGGGTAGACTGGAAAGTAACACTTTTCATGCTTTGCGCACGGCTGGTGTACAACGAGGGGAAAGGAAAGGCTGTTCGATATTGAACAGCGTGGAGCTGGTGCGCTGCGCCGGCTGCACAAACGCCCCTTAACACACAAGGGGAGAGAGAGACTCATCGACCTGTGGCAGGATAGCGTCTGTGTCTCTTTGGCTGACGAGTGGGAAGATGAACAAAACTTGACCAGACATATTCTACATGCAAACGCAGGAATACTTGCAAAGAAGGACAGCAGCGTGCTACATGTTTGTGCGTGTGTTGTGCGTGACCGCGGGGCACAAACAACCACACGAAGCAGTGTTACAAAAGTGAAGGGAAACGGACCAAAAAAAAATCTGCGCCACTGACGTTGAACGCCGCCGCGTCTTTGGAACGAGAGTACAACCAGATGCATACATACATCGCGCTGCTGATGCGGCCGCTGCCCGCACTGACTGGGGGTGACTAACAAACAGCCGTGCGACAACCGTGGCAGCCCTCAGAGAAAAAGAAAGAAGAAAGAGCGTCACTCGCAGCCCTGTGCGTCTCCAGGAGCAACACAGCCCAAGCCAACCACTCGGACTGGGAAAAAGGAACGAACCTTTAGAAGAAGCGCGCTGCTTGTGCGTCATCACGGATGTTCATTGCTTTTTCGCGGCTAAGCGTCTCCGTCATGGGCTGCTGCAAGTAGCGGCCCTCTGTGGTCATGGCAATGGCGTCATCCGACTTGGGTTTCAAAATCTTTGCAGCAGGTGCATGGCGCCCCGCACGATGGCGTGCTTTGATGTTCGTGTTGTTGACAGCTGCGTCAACGCCCCCATTGTGTACGGCAAGCGTCATGAAGGATTTTGCGTAGTCACGTCGTACGTCCTGACCATGGTGGATGGCCGCGAGGTTCCTATCATTCGACGGCACGTGCCCGCCGTACCCAACATCCTTGTCGTCCACGTACTTGGCGGACCCACGGAACATCTCCTCCGTCGTTCCCATGTGTGTGATCGCCTTGCTCTGCACATCGACGTCTTGCGACAGCCCGGCGTCTGGCAGACGAGATTCGGGGGTGTCCTCGTAGCCGTACTGATGCTCTGTCTTTGGGTTGCGGTGTGTGCACTCCACCAGGTCGAGGTAGTTGCGACGCACAAGGCGTCGCTCCTGGGCGGCCACCATCGGCAGCTGTGGCTTCTCGGCCTTCACGTACTCCGGCACGGCGGGCTGCATCTGCTCGTCGTTGGCACGCTTTTCGCGGATATCAACGGCGCGCTGAGTGCTGCCGACAAGTCCACCGCGTTTGTCATCGTCGTCGCGTTCGATCTTACGGGCCGAGCTGTAGAAGTCGCTCTGCTGTTGCGGCTGGACGCCACGGGAGGCCATGTGTGCGGTTGACTCCCAATCTCGGGCACCATCTGTGGCATTGTGTCCGCCTAGTGCGTGCAGCTGGCCTTCTGCGGACTGCGCGTTGCCGTCGGGTGATGTGGCGGACGGGCTGTTGCTTTTCCGATCTCCGAGGGTTGTCTGGCCGGCACGTGAGCAAAAGGTGTCTCCCGCACGCACCGCAAGAGGCTTTGGTGTGTAGTGGATATCGTAGGTCGTCTCCAGGCTATGATGCAATGTCGCGGAGGCAGGTGCGCCGGCATTGTCGTTGTTGCCGTGCTTTTTGGGAAGTCGAGAGGCGAGCGGAGCACGTGTGTTCACACCACACTTCACCGTAACGTCGATGCTCATTTGGCAGACAGACCAGAAATGGGGCTGGCAAAAAAAAATAAAGAGAAGAGGGTGAAAAGTGCGTCTGACACACGGCGATGGCTTTCGCTTAATGCAGTGTAACTTGTCTGGTTCCTTCTACGTTATGCGATCAGCGCACGTGTCCGCACGAAAGTCGCGTACACAAGAAGGGTTCACAGGTAGGTGAGGAAGAGTGCAGTTGAGAATGAAGGAAACAAAAAAAAAAGTGAGCTCCTGCCAGAAAAGGCAGGCGCCTCCGGAAGTCACAACGACGCGCAGTGACCTTGTCAGAATTTCACAGGCACTTGCTCTATGATACTAGTTAGCGGCGGTAGCACGTCGGCACCCATCACACGCCCCCGACGCACAACTGGGAGACGAAAGAAAAATGGGGGTCAGTTTGAAAGGCAAAGGGTGAAACAATAACAGCACGACATAACAATCATTGTTTTTTTTTTTGTTACCGGAGTGCTTCATCATTTCTTTCTTTTTTGTGTGTGTGTGTGTCGGCCATCTCTGAACCACGGCCACCGAGAACGGGGCCGGCCGACGCAATGAAGTACACCAGTAAGTCTATGTGAGAGACAAATGGGAGGAGGGCCAGTGTTAGAATGGCATCCTTTTACCCGCGCGGTGGTAGTCTAAGGCCTTGTTCAGTATTTCCTTCTGACGACTCAGGACGGACACAGTGGTGTCCAGAGTGTCTGCGCGCAGAGGCAAGGCAAGCACATCCATCTCATCATCGACGACGCCCACGTCGGCACCGCACGCACGCTGATGTTCTTGCCGCGCAGCTCTCCATGCATCCAGCGCCTGTTTTCGCCGGTCTTCTGCGGATCTCGCCGGAACAAATGTGGATGACACTGATGTTGAAGGGATCCGCTGGGCAGCAACCACGCGCAACGCAGGGTCTGTGCCGTCGTCAAAGAAGCTGTCCCGGACAATGTGTTGCATGGTAGGCCCAAACACATTGACAAGCTCTTCTTGGTATTCGGCGAGGCGAAGCATGCGCTTGTACTCACGCTGGTCATCCAAGTCTTTCGCGAGACGACGCTGAGCGGCCTTTTTCTCGCGACGAAGGCGCTGTTCTTGCAGAGACCAGTAAAGCTGCTGCGCGCTCCTCGCTCGCTGCAGCACGCCATCGATGCCGTCGGCGCCACGAGGAAGCAGCTGACCCCGGGGAACAGCCGGTGAGGAGGAAGTTGAGTTGCCGCCGTCAAGGCTGGTGCGCGGTCCACTCGCAAGCCCATCCACTGAGCGGGAGCAGAGTGACTCGCTACTCACGACAGAGCGGTGATGCGGCATCGGAGGAGGTTGCTTTGGTCGCCAAATGAGCACAGACTCGCCGTCGTCGTCGACAAAAACATGCTCTGCCCGCGGCATGATTGCGAGCCAACCTTCGCAGCAGATGCAGCAGCAGTAACAACAAGAGAGATAGCAAAGAAGAAATAAATAAAGGGTATCAGCGCGGAGAACAGAAGGTCGTGCAATGTACAGCGGCCGCCCATAGTGCCAACGCAAGGACAGGCAAGTGGACCGTAATAGTCCGCAGAGCTGAGCAACACGGAAAGGCAACCACAGTGGCATCGCACGAGAGTGCAAGCTGGTGTGGGCAAGAACCAGAAGCGGTGGTCGAGGCGTCGTGCACTTCAATTGGCCGTCTTTCGTTTACCAACGCTTATAGCGGTGAACGTGAAGACGGCAGCAACAGTTTTGCCATCTACAATCCCTAAGAACTCAGCATCCACATTGTGGCATCTCCGCATCTGCATCTATCTAATCTACCAGCAATTCGTGTGCCACTCTCCAAAGCACGCATAGCCTTCGACTGAAAAAAAAAAAGACGATCAAGAGGACAGCACATCAACCACGCGAAGTGTTAATACCTGGCATATTCACCATGGGGAACAGGAGAAACGTGTGGGAGCGGGCAGCAGCCTTCAACGGCCCGACGGTCAGATCAGAAAGCAGCTAGCGCAGTGGGCAACAGTCAATCGGAGTCGTCGTCCCACTCGCTTTTCGCCGTGGGCTTGAACTCGACTCGCCGGTCGTACACATAGCCTTCGTCACCTGGTCGCAGTGCATTCGAGGCGAATTTGACTTCCATGGCCTCCTTGAACTCTTTTACTGTCATGTCATCGGCATCGTTGAGATCGACGTTTTCAAGGGCCTTCTCGGGGTCACGGTACAAGAGCCCGACGTCGGCCTTTTGTGGCACGTCGGCAGCAGACGAGCTGGAAGAAGAAGAGGAGTGGACACCGGTCGTTGCCCGGACGGGAGTAGCAGCGGGGATGGGCGCCGATTGAGATGCACCAGGGGCGTCGAGCACACGCGACGGTGCCCCTGTCTGCATCAGCCGTTGCAGCGACACGAGCGCTTTCTGAAGCGTCGCTTCATTGACGAGAGAGCCGTGCACAGACGCTAGCCGACGGGCCACATGTGAGGTGGGGCCGGTGGCCGTGAGGTGTCCTTCCAAAGGAATGATACGTGTCGCAACGGCGCCGCCAGTCGTTTCACGGAACTCGATGGCGATGCGGAGAGGAGCGACAGAGAGACCAATACGCGTGGCCTCGAACGGTGCCGCCGTGTTGTCGGCGGGCGCGGCCCACCACCTGGAGGGCAGTAACCAGGGCATGATCAGGTGTGTTGTCAGGCCGCTAACGAGGTCCTCGCAGCTCAGTGTGTGGCGTTTCTGTGAGGAAAGCTTTGCGCCTTCAACATCAATGAACCGTTTGACCGTATCACCAGGAATGCTGAAAGGCAGCATGGCGGCGCACGTTTGTGTTGCGTCGGCGTACTCACTGAGACTACAGCCATTGGGGTACAGGCTGCGGATGAGGTCTTCAGCCTCCGCCAGGTCAGCCTTGTGTTCGTGCTTAATTCGCGTCGTGATGTCAGCAAAGCGCTGCCGCATGGTCGCGTACCAGACGGTAGTGTGCAGTGTGTCGATGCTCTGGCAGGCGCTGAAATCTGGCGTAGCCGGAGAACACTGGCATCGCAGGCACAGCTCTTTAAGAGCCTCCTCGGGCCGTGTGCACCGCTTAAACAAGTGGAAAGCCAAAACACACAAGTCCAGTCCAAGGTCCTCCACGCGGAGACCACATGGGGGAGGAGCTGCCATTGTGTGTGTTGTGCGGGAACGGGCAAAGGCGCGGCTGAGTTGGTCACTGAGAGTGTTGTGAGAAGACGCCAGGCAGCACAGCAGTTGAGAGAGACTTCGTAAAAAATCAGCGATTTCGACCGACGTAACAGTGAGTCCTATTCGGCATCACACGGGGTGAAAAAAAAAAGTGGACAGAGAATAGGAAGAACGTGGGGAACGTGGGGGGAGGGGGATAAATACGCAGCGAAGATGATGATAAGATAAAGACACACATCTTCACTGAAGGTACTCGATGCCAGCAGAGAGCACCACACATACACGCCGACGCGTAAGCACCGTGTCAGCTCCACTAAGCACTGCGAGAGGAGGTGCACCCAGTGCAGAGCATACACCGTTGCCGATCGGCGTCTCGGGCGGCTCAGAAGAGGTAGGCTGGCTAGTGCGCGCGTCACGAGGGTGTCACACGCGCGCCACCGCATCAGTGAACGCCGTTCGCCTTTGACACTTCCAATCCTGCACTGCAAGCGTGTGCAGGAGGGATGCCAGTGATTCATTTTTTTCTTTTCGATTGCCAAATAGGACAAACAAAATGTGTGCGATTACGCGCGAACCAACAAACCGACAAGATACAATCACAAGTAACAGCGTGGGAACCACCCAGTTGACGCCGTGCGTGCGCCTCAACGGTTCTGCCTCGTGCGCTTACGCCCACGGCGCTCGTACATATTGTGGCCGGCACCGCGGACCACAGGACGCTCTTGCCATTGAATGATGCGGTTGCGGGTGAAGCGTCGCTCACGCACACCCTCGTCCTTGGAGCTGGCGCGGCGGTTTGCGTCAATGCGGGCGAGGTTCAACACAACGCCTGCAACGAGGCGAAGAGCCTTGGGGCGAAGCTGTGGCTCAAGATTTGCCACAAAGTCGCAGTTGCTGAGAAATCCTGTCGTTTTAATGGCCACACCGCTGTCGTTGCCGCGGCGGCTGCCAAGTTTAATGAGGTCGTTTGGATCCATGATAGCAAGCTTTGCCACACTGCCGGTGATGGCGAAGAGCTGCGATGTGAGTCCGGTGTCCAGATAGGCACACAGGTTAGGGCAAATCAGCGGCATGGACACCTGGATGTACTCGAGGAAGAGCTGCTTTGCCTCCTCAAGGTTTTCCATTTCCTGGCACGCTTCCAAAACACGCTGCACCTCCTCGGTGTTCAACTCGCGACCAGATGTTGTGGAGGCGCACGCAATGATGACGACAAGCAGCTGAGAAGGCACAAGTTCCTCGATCTCGTCGATGATGTCCGTCAGGTTCATGTTGTTCTTGATCAGCTTAACCATCTTGGCATACAAGACGCTGTCCGAAAAGAACATGGCCAGCTCAGGAAAGCGGAGACTGTAGTGCGCGCGCAGAAACACCATGACGCGGCTTTTCTCCGCCTCAATGCGCAACACGAGTGTGCTACAGTCAGACACGTATTGGTACTCGGGGTCGTCCTGCGTGATGGCGTTTTTGCCGCCTTCCAGTTGCTTGAAGTCATTGAGGCGCCGCAGCATAGCGTCTAGGTAAGCAGAGCGCAGCAGCTTCGTGACTTCCGTGACGGAGTTAAATCGTAGCGCGTCATCGTCGGTCAAGGCGCGTGTTTCCATCTCGTAGTCCATCACGTCCGCCGCGGCGTGCGCCAGCCCATCACTATACACTTGCGCATCCCAACCTTCATCCATTGCGCCGTTGCTGGTCACCCTTTTGCCGTGTTCAGCTGGTTCTGATTGGTGCGGGTGTGATTAGTTCATTGTGGAGGAGACAGAGACGAAGTGTGAAACATTTGGGGAGAGATGTGCGGACGCGTGCGTAAGTGTATTTGTCTGTGTGTGTGTGTGTGTTTGGGATTTGCTCAAGGTGGCACAACGGCGAAGCGTCACCAGTACCAGCTATACCAACGCTTCCACAGTTCAGCAGCGACCGCGAAGCGGCATCTGCGAAAAGAGTAGAATGAGGAGGGAGGCGCAGATATTTTCCGGTGAGACACACACCAGCTCTGAGGAACTCAGCGTGATTGTGTGTCACACGCTCGGTGTCTTGTCATTTCAGTTGACGCGGCGACGTTTGATCAAAGGTATTATACACTAGCTGTCAGACAACACTGCGGCCTGTAATATTACATGGCGGGGCGTGGGTGCCAGGCGAAGAGGGTACCGCATGTCAACAACAGCCGAGCGCAGCAAGACGAAGCGAAAGTGAGGCGAGCGACGTCGTTGCCGCTGCTTCCTTTACACGAGTCAGTGAAGTGCTCGGCGTCACGGCAGAGGAGCCACGGCACTGTCTTCGAGTGCTGCTTTGAGAGGGAGCCACGACTGTTGCGCGGCGGCCGCGGCGAGCTTGAGTCGCTTGCTACTGGCATGCTTTCGGTAGGCGTCCACGGCGCGTAGCGAGCGGTGCCTGGCTTCTGCCTCCTGTATGAGCAGCAGGAGTACTTTCCCTTCCTCGCTGTCAGCGTGTGCATGCACGCGCGATGACAACGGTGGGTCGCACTCTGCCACCTTCAGTTTCAATGCTCTGAAGGCACGCGTGTGGCCAGCGACGAGAATGCGGTCGAGCACAGTAATTGTGCCCTCGGTTGAGGTTGACACAACACACGTCGCGTCCACGATGTGCCTGGCTAACAGACCTTCGAAAATGAAGCACTGCTCGTGTGCCATTTGGGTGTGTGACGGCAACAGGTGCGACAGGACCGTCGGCATGTCATCGAGCAACGTTGGCAGCGCAGAGGTGATGAACGGCACATCTAACGGGCTCACCGCTGCACTTTCGTGGCAGTCCACCACGTCGAAAAGGTAGGCGAACACGGCGACATCGTGACATGAAGCCGCGTGGCACCAAAGGCTGGATGGGCCAGCGGTGTTGGCACGCCGCACACCTGCACCCCATGTCCTCAGCAGCGCCTCTACTGCCGGGTGCTGGTGCCAGTGGGCGAGGAAGAGTGCCGTTCGGCCGTCTAGGAAGCGGCTAGCACCAGGTGCCGCGCCGTACTGAACCAGCTGCTTCACATTTGCCCCCGCCGTGCATAGGCGGTGCACACACTCAACGTGTCCATTCATGGCTGCCAGGTGCAGAGGTGTGAAACCGTCTCCGTTCACGGCGTCAACAGGTGCTGCACACTCTTCAAGAAGTGCCTCCACGATTTGAGTGTACCCACACCCCGCAGCAACGTGAAGCGCGGTGTTTCCTCTTTCGTCCGTTGTGGTGCCAACTGTGTTTTTGTCCATGTTGAGTGTGTTTGTGTACTGCACGTACGGGTTGGCTGATTTCGGTCGAGACTCCAGCTTCTCCAGAATGAGTTGAATGCCTGGGCTGACATCAAAAGGATTCACACCACGGACGGTCGTAAGAAGACTGGAGAGGTCATTCGACCCCACCACGTCCATCGTGCCCCTCGCAGGGAGACAGTACGGGCGAGGCTCCTTGAGTGTGTTGCCAAGGCGCATGGTGTATTTTTCGTCTCTCACGCTGCGTGTGTGTACGTGTGTAGTTGGTATCACTTTTTTTTTAAGTAAGGGTGAGCGCAGTCACGTCGAAAGGAAAAAGAGTGAGAGACGATGGCTATTGCGAGTGTGTATGTGTGTGTGTGTGTGTGGATAGCGAGCCAGTGTGTACTGCTTTGGACGCAACGTCAGGTTCCCGAAGAGGCACAGCGACGTCAGGCAACACTCACTGTATGTGCGTGGGGAAAAGGCGGGGGACATGGAGGCGCAATGGCTCCGCCTATCCTGTAGATATATCGCTTTCGTCCTTCCTATTGGTGACGGCTTCAGCAACAACAAAGAACTCCCGGCAGGGTAAGTGTGAAAAGGTGGTCACACAGAGTACGTACAGGGACCGTCAGACCGAACACTCCTGGTAGGACAACCACGGCGTAGTGAACGTGTGTATGCGTGGTAGATGTCGTCCCACGCAGCGGAGTGTGCCACACAGTCTCGAAGCGACAGAGATTAATAGTCGTCAACGGTCTCGTCTTCACTTTGCCAGCCTTTGCCCAAACTGGGCTCCACGTAGTCGTCTTCGAAGAACATACCGTAGCCGCCGTCACCGGCAGAACGCACCGTCCGAGCAGGGTACCGGTTGTGCACACTTTCCGCCTCGTCCCCGGCGCCGTCGTACTCTCCGCAGTCGGCGTCGTCGGGGTAATCATTGCCTGAAAAGTCCTCCGCATTGCTGTCGTACTCGTCATCCTTCCGGTGATCCGGGTACATGTACAGGTCCGCCTGAACATCCTGTTCGTGTTCACCAGCAACGAAGATGTCATGAGCGCGGAATAGCTCGCTGGCCGTTTCCAGCTCAGCGGCCTCGAACTGCCAACAGCCGGTGCGCGTAGAGGCCTCACTGGCCGTGAAAGGCGTGGTAGATTGCGTCTCGAGACGGCGCGACGGTGCAAGGTAGTACAACGGGGCCGCAGCACCAGCGTCGTCCGGCGCTTCGGCGCACCGTTTCCGAGAGGTGCGCGCTTCACTGGGCAAAGTGGGCTCAGCGGGTCCCGTGCCGAACGAGAAGTCGTCAAACCCAAAGTCATCTGCGAGCGCGCACGATTCAGAAGTGACGTCGTCCACCTTGATCCGTGTTTGTCTCTCCAGCGCGTAGAGATGGTGTCGCCGCGCTGCCGAGGCAGAGTTGTCCGGTGGCAAGGACGCCGACGCGGGCGAGCTAGAGCAATCGATGAGGACATAGTCTTTCCCTCGAACAAGCCGGCTGACCTGGAGCGGGTGTGGCGTGTTTGCCTCCTTGTCTTCTTTTGCGACAGTGACGGCATGTGAAGGCTCACCGTGCGGTAGCGACACTCCACGGTCTGGTACGGTTTCGAGACGTCTAAACACGAATTCCGAGTCTCTGCCACTCTCCGAAGCCTGTCTGACCAGGGGAGAGACAAGGCTCAACATGTCCAGCCGCACACGAACCAGCGGTGGCAGCGTCTGACCCGCGTGTATTGTGGTGCTCTCATCGTCTCTCGCCCGTTTCGCGTCAACACGCAGAATGAGTTTCGTGCCGCTGAGATCTGTCATCATGGCAAGGATGGCACACGTGCACGTGTGGTCCCGCGCAGCTCACCAAGTGCTCGTCAGCCAACCGGCACCACAAGAAATGAGCGAGAGCAGACAGCACGCTTTTGCTTGTGCATGTCAATGTCGAGAATCATTGCGGGGGAGGGAGGAGGATAGTGGTAAGGGTTACCAAAGCACTGTGGAGAACAGGAATGGTCTTTGACACTGCGTACATAAGAGAAAAAACAGCGCGACTTGTCTGTTCGAGCAGTGACGACGCTGAGATGTAAGCTTCTTCACAAATTGGTTGTTGACCGGTGAACGGCGCAGTACGGAGGGTTGGGAGATTTTGCGCGCAGTCAACCAACCTGACGACGGCTGAAGACAGGCGGACCTTTTTTCTTTCCTTTTTTTTGTTGTTGTTTCTGCTGTCGTGGTGGATTCAGTGTGCGGCACTAGGCACTAACAAAGTAGGAGGAAGGTACGCAGCCAGTTATTTAGTTTGTAGCTGTGTGATGACACAGACCACAAGCTTCACTCTTTTGATTGTCCGTGATGGGCTGTGCGTGCGTGTGCCGCTGTCCCGAGTCAATGGACCGTGGGTAGCCGCCCAGCACAGAGCACACGCACGCCAGGATCGGCGGTGAGGAGAAAGCACGCGGATGTGGGTTGGAGTGTGAATTCGAATTGACCAACACAAACAAACGGTGATTCGATAGTTCAGCAAGTGACGTGAACCTTTGTGAGTCGGTTGAGTCGGTATGCTAGTAAGCATATGGGTCATAGTCTTCGTTCTCATCAAAGGCCGACCGTGACCCTAGGGAATTGGTCACGACGTTCACGTGAGAGACATAGGCGGCTCGAGCGCGCAGCCTAGTCAGCCCTACAGCAAAGTAGGAAAGCACAAACAGGAGTGCCGCCCACGTGCAGTGTGCGGTGAGGCCGAATCCGTACGGTGCCATCAAGGCGCCCTCCATCGGCCCCAGGCACGTGCCAAGTGTTGTGGGCAACGCACAGCTGTCATACAGAGCGAGGTAGCCGCACTCCCGCTCCACCACAGACCGGATATCAGCGCCCGACTCGTTCATCAGTGAACCGTTGTCGTATGAAATAAAGCAGAAGTGCTGGTACGCATCTCCCATGAGCGCATCCGCCACCGGCGAGGAGTTGGTGATGCAGCAAGTGGTGATTCCCGAACATTTGAGCTGCTGTTGAATGGCGCACAGTGCCTGAGAGCCGCTAGTGGTTTGCGTGAGACCGTTCCACATGACCGTCAAAGACGAGCGCAATTGCGGCAGCCCACCCGTCGTCGCCGTTGCGCTAGTGAACGAGACACTCTGCACAAGGATTACGAGAGTCACGACGAGCTGTGCTCCCGCGAGTACGGCGGTGGTGACAGCGTACAACAGAGTCCAGCGCGGCGTGCGAACCTGGAACAGGAGAATGCCGAAGTTTCCAATCACTGTGCCCACGATCGCCAGCCACCACATGGTGGCGTTGATAGTACTCAGTGGCTTTGGCGCAAGAGACGCCACGTTCTTTTCAAGCACTTCATCGATGAGTGCCTCGGAAGGCACCCACGAGCGATGAGACGAGAAGCAGACCGTGGCCAAGACCGCAAGCCCACCTGTCAGCAACGCGCAGCTGATACCCAGCAGCATCCACGCATTCATTGACTTCCCTCGAAAGCCACGAGTTTGGGCAGTTCCGTACCCGTCCCGCGACCATAGCTGGTCGTCAACATCGAACTCTTCAAAGCCATACGTGTTGTCGCCGCCGTCTGCCATCTCAGAGGGAAGTGGAAGGCTCGTTTGCGCAGGCGAAACGCGCGCCTTTGAGCGCTCTCGTCGGCCTTGTATCGCGGCCGACCTCGACGTACTCTGCATTGGATATGCGCTGACGCACACGTCTGCGAATACCAAAGGAAATATAACGAGAAGGGGCTAACCCTTCCGTGACGTGTATGTCGGTGAGAGGAAAGGCTGTTATGCAATGGCACAACACAAGAGGGAAGGAATGAGGAGGCGGGTGCTGAGTCGTGTTACGGAAAGAGGTTGTTTGTGTGGTACCAACGGCAACAGTGTGAAGCATCGATGACATCCGCACAAGGCGTCGTTATTCCTCAAATGCGAGGACACGTCGTGGCTAGTGGGATAGACGCAGGAACGCAGTCAGCTGGCTGTCACGTCGGAAGGTCTGACTCACTGAGGATATTGAACGCTTAGCCGCTGCGAATGGTGAGACTCACGTGTTTGCACACTGTATTGGTGACGAGCAAGGTGGGAGTGGCAGCAACTAAATAAAAAGCAAGCAGTGCGGCAAAAACGCAATGAATAAAAAAAACCTGGCTAACTTCTCGTTTCCATGAGTGGAACCCGCTCCGTCTCACTGTCAGAAGTGTCTTGCTGTGTGCCACCCCGCGGCGCCCACGTGAGATATGCGAAGAGAAAGAATGTCGTGGCAACAGCGAGAAAGGCGGTGCAGAGAGAAGTAAATGTTCGTGTGAAGACGTGAGCAAGTGGGGAGCGGCACGCGCGGTTGTACTTCTGGTTGGCGGAACAAGAAACAGGGCAGTCAGTCAAGGGCCATGAGATGTTGGAAAGCGTACTTGGGTCGTACATGGTGTTGTTCTCACCGACAAAGTAGCACGGAGCCGGTGCATGGAGCACGTCAATGCTGTTTGCTACCGTGAGAGCCAGGTGAGCGGACACGCAGCAGTGGCCGGCGTGGAACCCAGAGCAGTGGAGGCTCCTCTCCACATCACAGACCAGTGCGGGACGGTGAGCGACGGCGCGTACCCACAATGTGTCCATGTGCGCGCTTGTGACCGTTGGTCCGAAGCGAAGATAGAGCGCACCGGCCGCAACACCGAAGCTTGCGGCGCCGAAAGCGAGGAAGACAAGGGACACAAGCGTGGCAGGGAGCGACCGCTTCCAGCACCGAGTGGACGACACCACGGCGACGCTCACGAGGCCTGTCGCGCACAGGCAGACCCCCAGCGAGAGGCCGACCGTCAGGAACGTGTCGCAGCCAGTACAGATCATGACAAGTGCGTGTGCACGAGCTGGAGACGCACACACGTACGCGACACACGCGCCGCAGACGGCGAGCATCAGAGAAAAGAGCAACACGAAAATTCTCGTAGGGCTCCACACAGACGCCCGCACTCGCCGTTGGACCCGTCTGCGGGGTGGCGCAGACAGTGCGAGGTTTTGATCGTACGTCTCATTGGTCCAGTCATCGTCGCCGTCAACCAGCCATTCGGACACTTGGATAGCATCATCTTGACGACTGCGTTCCGCTGAGCGTGACACCGCGGCTGACGTGGAAAGCATCTGGCTGGACAAGCGGTTGTTGAGAGTTGTTGTGTTGTGTTGTTGTTGTTGTTGTTGTTTGCTGTTGGCTGTGTGCACCAAGTACACGGTGTCATCCAGCTTGGACTACCGCCACTCAGCGCGCTTGAAAGGAATACGCTTCTGCGTGGGTGTCGAGAGAACAGAGAGCCAGAAGGACGCACACTTCTAGAGGGACTATGAGAATGAGGCGCTGGACGTGGTGCACAGGAAGTGACGCTGCGAAGGCGACAGCGCCGACGAAGCAGGCAAGACTTTCACTCGATCCGCCTCCGGCTTTTCTGCGAAGGCACATGCGGAGAGCGGGAAGGAAGAGGAGAGGAGAGGCCACACCCCTTTTTTTCAGTAGTGCCTGCGGATGCATAAAAACAAATTGTGTTTGATGAGTGGACAAAAACCCCTGTGTCAGCACTTTCGATCTCCGTCACTGTCCTTGCTGAGCTGTCTACTACAAGGCAGATGTACACGGGCGGACAGTACAGCGGGGAATGCACACAAGAGCGACCATAGAGAACGGCGTGGAAAAACAAGAAGAAGGCTAAAAAATAAAATAATTGTCAGTGTCTGCGACACGAACATCATAATTGCCCAATGCGCGAAGCAAGAGAGCAACAGGAAAAGACGAAAACACAAAAGGCGAACAGTGTCGCTTACGGTGATGGTTCTTCTTCTTGCTCCAACCGTGCGAGCCACTCTGCGTCGAAGCCAAAGTCTTTTATGCTCGGCTCAGCCCCGCGGCGGACAATGCGAAGCTCGCCAAGCGGGAGACGGTGCCTGACAACACCGTAGCCGGTGGAAAACGGACGATGGGGATTTCCGCCGTAAGCGTCAACCGGCTCTGCTCGCGTGGTGCCCAATTTGGCTATGGTTTCTGCGTTATCCACAGGGTACACGAGCACCGCGATGTACGGCTGCTGCTGATGAATGTGAGCCACCCACTGCAGGAACACACGCGACACGCAGACGTTCTGGTCGATCAGCTTCTGCGTAATGAGACCCAATATATGCCGCAGGTACGCGCACAGTCCGCTGAGAAGCTTGCGCTCGAAGTCCACTTCCTCGTCGGCGCCAACAGCCGCCTCGGATTCGCTGCTGACGCGCTGCTCACCGTGTGGTTTCGCACAGGCCACAGGACGCAGCAAGGGCACACCAATTCCCAGTGAGAAGCGCAGGTCGCGACGTGAGCGGTAGTGGACGTACAGTGCCTCTGCGGTCACACCGTACACGAACAGCTGACCGTCGGCCAACGGCGAGGCAGAACGATTCCGGCGAACGGATTGTCGGAGAAGAAGCGTCATGTACGTCATCGCGTCGCCACCAAAAGAGGCACGGAGTCGCTGCAGATCTGCAAGCGCGGAGCGGCCGATCCGTCCATACGAAAAGACAGCGTGTGGCTTGCCCTTTTTCGCCACGTACACGGGCACGTACTCCACACCCACCCGTCGGCGTTGTGTTTTTAGCGTGGCCTGGTGTGGGGAGGCGGGCTGGCCACTCACTTCGGAGCCCCGCGACATGAGTGATGCCAAGTGATCGCTGGCGACCTCGTCGTGCACGGCGAGCGGAAATCCAAGAATGTGCACATCAGGGGCGGGGTGGTAGAGCCGCCGCGTGTGTGCACGACTGGGAACCGGATCAAGTCCTTTGTACGTGAGCGGCCACACCTCATCGCACAGCCGCTCCGACGTCAACTGAAGGCTGTCAGGTGTGCCTCGCCTCACGCTCTCTGTCAGCATCTCTCGGCCAACAGCAGCAATGACGCGTCGCCGGTCGCGCTGCGGTAAGGAGTAGGGCAACGTCTCTGGTGCCAAGTTGCCTGGCTCGTCGCTGTCTTCAAAGAGGTCTGAAGAGGGCACGTCACGGTTTCCAAGAAACCAAGTCATTTCCTTGCCGCGCCGTCCACACGCGGGGGACGCGGCCGTCGGCAGCGACAGGTACAGAACGACCTCTGTCGACAGCGTGCTCTTCAGTGCCGCCTCCGTCTCGTGATGGTGTTGCGTCAAGAGTTGGTACGCGCTGGTCGTGTCTGTTTCCTGCAACGCGCCTGTATTGCAGTGACCGGACTCGCTGGCAAGGTTCTCCTTCTCGTCACGCAAGAGCAACAGCAGCAGAGCAAGTACGCGCGCTGTGCTGGACTCCTCTCCATGGAGGGGTGGCAGCGTGTCATGGGCGGGTGGAGTGGTATTTGGCGCCTCCTCCGACGTGAGGCACCCAAAGTGACGGTGACAGTAGGCGCGCTCGATATTTCGGAGGGCTGGTGGCAGCAGCTCCAGGTTCGCGTTCATGACGTTAGGCAAACGTCGAAACGGCAAGCGCATAGTGGCCCAGTCAATGTTTTGCACCGAGTCATCCTCACCCGCTCGCTGTTCCTTTTCCACAATGCGGTGCTGATCGTTGGTGGTGCCACAAAACAGCTGGCGTGGGCGAAGCGAAAAACAAGCGAGCGACACAAGCGGTGTGAAAGTGCGCCGGCACAGACAAGGGAGGCTCTCATCGTCATCATCGTCGTCGTGATCTTGCCAGAGTGGGGTGTCGCCGACCACGACGTGGCCCAGATTAGTATGTGCCCCCTCCTGACTTCCATGAGCGCCGGCACTCAATGCAGCGCGAATCGTTTCCGAAGACGGCCATAGGTGCAGTGGCGTGTCGGCACGCTCGCCGCACAGCGGTGCCGACCCAAGCAAGTCAAGGAGACTGTGGGTGAAACCATTTGCGTCCTGCGGTGCCGAGGATGTGTTGGGTGGCAGACCTGCAGCGGGAAGAGGTGGTGTTGCTGCGGAGGCGGGAGAAAAACCAAGGTCACCAAGAAGTCCGCGAACGCCATTCACAGTGGCTTTCGCCGCAAACGACGCGCGCACCTCACGATGAAGCAAGTCAGCCGCGAGTTGGCGCACCGCTTCAGCCGCCGCCCCGTGGTGTTTGGCCTCATCGTGATGGGACACGAAATCGTCAAGCGTCAGAGCGGGCGGTAGAGAAAAGAACAAGAGCACACGTGCCAGGTAGCTCGGCTCCGTCACACCAGGAGTCGCCGTTTCGCACTCGTGCCCGTCAGCCCGACCATCCATGGCCATTCCCGCGGCCGTGTTATCTCCTTCCTCAGTAGTTGAGGGTTTCGCCGTGTTATCATCGTCGTCACTTTCGTCAGAGAGAGATGAGAGGGCTGAAGCTTGGTCACCGTCCGCGCCGCCGCCGGCCTCCGCCCCTCGACCGCCTTGTTCATCGGCGAGCTCCAACAAAGCCTCGGCAGCGTCCTCGACGAGAGTCGGCTCATTCGCCTCGGACATCCACGCCGCGGCACGCAGCCAGTAGTGAGCTGTTTGCTCGGCCAACGGCGGCGCAGTGCCATCACCAGAGCTGCCACCATACTTCACCGCGACGATGTACTCGCAGCCATCCGCTGCACCTGCCGGCACAGGTAGAGTAATCACCGCGCGGTGTGCATGCACCACCGTCCGTGACACCGACACCTCCGCGTCGGCCGCGTCACCCCGTGTCACAGACTTGCCTGTCACCTCAACCATGATGAAGGCGTCTTCTGTTTGCGAAGGCAGCAGGCCAGTATCGCATTCGATGTAAACCTCCAACGGGCGGTTGACGAGATACGGCTCTGGCCGCGGAGGGGGATCGAACTGCAACAGCGTGGCAGACCCAATGCCGCCTGCCTCCCGAACCGCCGTCCACTGGGATGCTGGTGCGACCAGCTCAACATCAACTTGCATGTAAAGACATCGTGCCGAGCCGTGGATAGCGGTGACGAGGGAAACATTTCGCACATGCCCGTGGTGGGGTGCGTTGCGCGCCTTCACAAGCGTCTGCAGCGAGCACAACGATCGAAGCGGTCGCTCCAGGAACACCACCTCTCGTTGCACGGACGGGTCGCTGAGCACACTACCGCACCACACGCACTGTGACCAGAGTCGCGCTGTCAGTCCCAGACTAGGAGGACGCGCCAATGTGTCGCGGTCACTCCGCGTCTGGGAACGACGAGCGGTGCCGAGCTCAACCGCACAGTGCTGCCTCACTTCTTGCTCCCATAAAGGGCCATGGAAAGCCATGAGAGCCGCGACGTGCTTCCGTGGTAATGACCAAAGCCGCTTGAGGATGCAAACGGTGCGGGCAGAGTCAGTCGGTGACGCGGACGCTCGTGTGCAGGTGGCGACGAACTGCTCTTCAGCAGCCTCCAAGAGCGCATGGAAGTTGGAGGGGCGAGGGCAGTTTGCCGCGGTGAGACAGCGCACCGAGGCCGTACCAGTACGAATGAGAGCCACCGCCACGTCATCGCCAGAGGAGTCAAAAAGCGCCGTGCCTCGCACGCATCCCAGCTGCTCCAGCGACTCTAGTTGTGTCGACAGGGACACATCCTTGTCCAACGGCTCGCGGCTGTGCACTGTGACGGCGAGCGTGGTGTGGAGCACGTGGCGTTGTGACCAGTGGAGCGCACGCCGCCCGGTAGCGGTGCCAACAGGGAGGCACACGACAGCGTCGAGGACAAGCAGGCACGGCCACAGTGATGCAGTCGAGCATGATGATGAAGTGGGAAGCCACTCAACCACGAACACGTCACCCCTGACAACATCCACGACGCGACAGCGCGCTGCGGCGTTGAAGGTGGCTGACTGCTCCCGAGTGACCGCCTGCCGCAGCCAACAGCAGTGTGAGCCCTCCGACGCACCTTCCTTCTCAGCCAGCAGCAGTGACCGCTGGCGAATCGCCGACGGCCGTGCAAGAAGAGCGACACCGTGTCGCAGCAAGGTCTCCTGGAGGGAGCACCACTGAGATGTCAGTGGCGAATGCTGTGGTGCAGTGCCGCTGCCTGACGTGTCCCCGTCAGCGAGGTACACAACATCGGCGAACAACTCTGTGGGGCAATTTTGACCGTGGTCAAGCCGCAAAAACAGACGTGGCGACTGGTTGAGGGACTCGACGATCCGCGTGATGGCCGCCTCCACGTCCCGCCGCCGTGTGCGAGGGATATCGACGCAGGTGAGCTCGAACAGCAGCTTCGTGCGCAGCAGTGGGACAGTGGCGCAGAAGACATTGGTAGCCACCCACTCCGTGTGCGACACCGGAAGGAGCATATCATCAGGGCCCAGGTCCTCGGTCGGTCGTGTGTCCATCAATGCGGTCATGGCGTTGCACGCTTGGCGATTCCCCGTGAGGTCGGAGGAAGAGAAAGGCGGGAGGGAGAAGTGAGGAGCCGCAGTACGTGCTACAGCGTCGTCGCCCACAAGGCCAGCAAAGGAGGTAGCAAGGAGGACGGCAAGTCTGATGAGCCACTCAAACACGCGCTGACCACATCAGAGCCACAGCACAATAAAACCCGAGTAAGAGAGGGGTAGAGAGGGGAGAAAGGGCGGTCAGACAACGAAGGCAGGAAAGAGGTTGCTCATTGCTTGTGTGTAAGTGATGATGCGACGCGATTAGTCCAAATGTCTCGGCCACACATGATCTTCCTGAATAGTAGAAAACAAAAAGTGGAGGCAATGGAGACAGACCAATACGCACTCGGCATAGGCGAGGACGAGAATGCTCTGTGCGCGCTGAGTGCGAGATGCAGTCGCGAGTGAGTGAACGGAAGGCATTCCGTGTTTCGGTAAATAAGAGGGTGCCCAGAGAGTTATCAACTATGCCACACAATGTGAAGGTAAGGAATGTGTGGGACACACAGGCCGGCGCCACCGCTCAGCTGCATGGTCCCTAGGAAACATCAACCATGATGCACCACGGATTCTCCAGAGTTGCCCGCGACGCGTTGAGCACCTCCGTGGTGGCAAACAGCAAGTCGCCACTGCCTGACTGGAAGGGGACGTACCCTACCACACTCGCGGTGGAGAGCGGCGCCACGTTGGAAACGATTCGCGCAGCCACAAGAACGCGCGTCGACTCAATACCGGAGCACGACAACAGGCCGACTGTGCCCAGAGCCACCGTCAGGGCTTCCACCAGTGACACCTTCACAGGCAGCTCAAAGGTGATTCCGTGTGTCCCGCCCGCTCCCCTTTGGCTGGAGCAGTCAAGAGACAACACAATGTCCGTCAAACGCCGCTGGGTCACCTTGGCAACAAGGCTCGACACCTGTGTTTCCCAGAGGTGCACAGCATCTGATCCAGCTCGCTGAGGGTCCGTGCGCGTGACCAGGGCGATGGCAAACCGCGCTGTGCACGAGGGAAGGACGTCGATCGCTTCCGTTTCTGGCCCCTCCTGTGCGCTGGTGGTGTGCGTCAGGTCAGCGCGCGGAACGTCAGGGGACCGTCCGTGAGCCACACCGCTCCACGTCAAGAGTCTGCGGCCGACCCGCTGGAGCTTCGCCAGGGGGGACTCCGCTCGAGAGGAGCACGCCAGTAGTGCCCCGACGCCACCGTCTTCCACACGCGCGTACCGCAGTGCCGTGACAAACACCCAGAGAAGAGGCAAAGGGGATTGCCACAGTCGAGTCAACGTGTCGAGGCCAGAGTCAGTGACGGTGCGGTCGACGGCATTTGGTGTCTGAAGAGGCACCTTGTCGTCCTTGCTCACACGCACCACGGTGTCCGAAGAATGGTACCGACGGCGCGCCGACGCAGAAAATGTCGTCTCCGAGGGCACGCAGCAGTACTGCAGAACAGTCGATGCGCTTTGCCGCTCGAGTTGCTCAGCAGACTGCCACCGGCGCGCGGCGAGGCGGCTGTCGACGAGGCCGCACACATCCCGCTCGATCACGACGGCCCCCGTTCCATCCGCGCAGAAGCCTAGACAGTGCAGCACGCAGAGAGCGTGTCCGTGCGCTCGTTGAAGAAGCTGCGCGTTACTGTGGCCCACCTCGAGCGGCTCTCCGTTCAGCTCCACAGCGGTTTGCCACAGCGCACAGGCGGTCGGAAGGCCGTCATGGTGTCGTTTGTTGAGTTCGCGGAAGGCAAACAGGGTTGCGGCGCGGGTCGACTCGCGGACGCCGCTGATGGTCAACTCGGGCGTGTCGTCATAGAAGGTGACAGTTGGGAAACTGACGGCGCTATCATCCTTGAGCGCGGAAAGTGCCGGTAGCGCAGCCAACATGGCAGCCCTTTTATCTTCGTCGAAATTCACACACGCGAGCGGTGCGCGTTCGATCTCGTCACCGCCGCCCACGCAGCGATACAGAGCCTGCGGGGGAATCGGCAAGTAAGAGCGGTAGACGGTGTACCCGACGACAGCGGCCACGCAGCCCACACCAAGTGCGACCGTCCGCTGTGATACGGCTGGCTGGACGGGCCCCGAAGCGTCCACCGGCTCGTGCGTCGGTGCCGTCAAGTCCGTGACAGAAGACTCCATGGGGACGCACGAACAGAAAACTAAAAGATGACTGCAGTTGTCGTGGCACTTTTGACAGACAGCCCACACAGGCTCGACAGGGAATAGTAGGAGAAGGCGGGGTTGAAGTGAAGAACAGACGAAAGGGAAGAACTGACAGAGTAGGTGCTGCAGTTTCCCGATCGAACACACCACCACACAAAGAACGCAGATCACGTGAGTGTACGTCACGCCGTCACCACCAACCTCTTCAACTGTGGTAGGCAGCAGTCATGTGCCTGGAGAAGCGAGCTAGTCTCCGCGAAGGAAGGAAAAGTCACAGAGACTACGCGTGCCGACAGGCAACGCACTGACTGGGAAGGGCAGAAATGACATTTATCTGATGAAAAGAGGTAAAAGTATACGCACGTGGTGCGGCTCTGCCACGCCCCGTCAGGTGTGTGCGGTGATGCGTGAAGAGTCGAGCAAAAAAAAAAAAGCTATGCGAGGCATTAGAGCGAAAGAATATCAGCCGGGATCACGGCGCTACCCATGAAGTCGTTGTCTACCTCCTCCTCCTCGGCCGTGGTATCGTCAGCGTCGTCGTTCTCATCGTCTCCCTCGTCATCTAGAACGTCTTCTTCGTCGACACCTGCCTCCGACGACGCAGATGAGGACGACGATGACTTGTCTCCGTTTGCACCCCAGTGGCTGACCACAACAGGGCACGACATGCCGCTGGCCGCTGCGTCAACTGTGGCCTCCGCATCTCCCGTCATGTCCCCGCCTTCACTGTTGTCGTCTTCGACGTCGTCGGCAGCCGTGTCCTCATCAGCGGCGTCATCGGTTTCGTCCGCGTCCTTCAGTCCCAGCTGCTCGCTGCGCAGCAAGTCATGAAGAGCCTGTGCTTTTTCCTCAAGGCTCAGCGAAGGAAACAAAGGCACAGGAAGAGGCATGGTCGCGGTCGCCAGTGGGGAGTTGTTGGGCAGGGTCGTCGCCTCGCCATCGCGTCGCTCAGACCGTGTTGCGAGGGCGTAGGGGCCTGCCACCACGACAGCACCAGAGGTCAGTGGGCTGTCCGGAGCGTGGCTTGGCGGCGCGGACAACACTCTCGGCGGTTCTCTGGTCGAGCCGGTAGACTGCGCCTGGGCCCACGCCCACTGCACCCCGACATCTTCCGCGGCACAACTTGCGGCCGTGTCTGTGCCGCTCGCCGCCGAGTTGCTAGCAGCCGGTGACGACAGTGCCCGTATTTGCGTAGCAGTGTGGGCTTCACACTGCACCAGACAGTCGAGGGCCAGCAGAAACATGGCACCGAAGGTGCGGTACGTGTCCTGATTGTAGTGTGTCTCTACGCTAAAGGCGTCCGCGGCGGCCCCACACCAGTTCAACGCGATGGTACCGTCCTCTTTTAGCGACATGGCATCCTGCACAGTGTAGTTCGCCCCACGGCCGCCCATCATAGTGCCTTCGACGCCGAGGCTCATGCGGACACCATACTCCTTGTAGATAGATATGCGTGCAGTGCCGCGTTTGCTGCGCAGCACGCCAAAGTTGCTCTGCTCGATGCGGAACGCCGGGCACATCTGCGAGAGAAGTGAGGGCAGCAGTTTCTCCGGGGCAAACGCATCTGCGGCGACGGCGCAGGCCTCTGGCTTGCAGTCCTTCTTGGACGATTTCTTGGGGCGCAGAACGTCGATCGTGCGCCGTGTGCAGCCGTACAGAAGGAAGTTCTTCGCTTTGGAGTGCCCGTGGAAGTCGCCGTACAGCACCACCTTGCGATGCTCGACCTCCGTCATGTGTTGAATGAGTCGTTTCATGGAATATACCGCCGGGTTGAGCTGCGGATCGGGGTGGAGGTAGTCACGGTTGAGGTCGAACCCGGGTATCGAGCAGCGGTGATTGCCCATCGCCACGCCGTCAACGTTAAGCATGGGGATAATCTTGAACACAAAGGTGTCCAGCAGACGGCTCGACACGACGCGCATGGCGTCCGTTGGCGGCGCCAGCAGGAAATCGAGAATGCCCTGCATCACCCAGCTGCCGTTTGTCTCGCCTGGGTGCACACGTGCGTCGAGCACCACAACGGGTTTCTCGTGAAGGGCGGCCGCCGTGAGCCGCGCGCCGGTGGAGCTGTCACAGAGCGACGTGGCGGTGAGGAGGGGCACGGGCAAGCCGCCGGGTGTGACGCACAGGCTCTGCACCATCAGCGACACGCCGTTGGTTTGGCACGCCGCCTCGAGCTGCGCAATGTGGTGACGTAGCTCGGTGTATGTGAACGGAAAGCAGTTGCACAGGTACACGGTGCCAGCCGCCTCTGGCATGGTCACGCAGAAAGAGGCTGTGTAGTAGGTCTGCCGTTTCTTGGGAGGGGCCGAACTGCTTGAGGAGCTGCCCTTGGCGCTCTTCTTCGTCGCCGTGGACGCCGCACCGGGTTTCCTGGCCTTCCGTGCTCCACCTCCACTTTTCGACTTTCCAGAACTCTTTTCACCGGCCTTTTTGGTGGGTGCCGCCTTGTTAACAGCCGCACCACCACCACTGGACGCGGGAGTTTGAATGAGGTGGTCACGCGTGTGGCGCGTGTACGGTCCCTTGAAGTAGAGAATCTCATGCCCCGTACGCTTCCAGTCCACCCTGTCGTCAGCGGCGGTCTTCGCGATGGAGGGTGATGGTACGTGAAGGAGTAGTGGCCGCTGTCCCTCGTTAAAGGTGGAGTCGTTCTTCTCCATGTTGACAATGTTGAAGCGATACGTCGCACCTGGGTGGTAGTTGGTGATGGAGAAGCAGAACCACTGCGTGTACGAGTTGGTGGCAGTGTCCCAGCTCAGAACGAGGTCGTATTCGTTTTCGGAGACCTTGATGGCGCGTTGCAGGTTCCCGCTTTCGTAGTTCGAGGCAAAACAAAGGTCAGCGCAGTGAATGGAGTCAGCCGCATCGCCAATTGGTGGAGCCGTAGTGCCCGTGCTTTCTTCACGAGGCTCGTTGCACCCCTCCTCACCGCGTTCATAGACGACGCTGTAAGCGTGGCGCGCGCTCGCCTGTTCATGCTCATCGTGTGCGGCTGCATCGAGGTTCCCTAAGCGCGCGATGAGGTGCTTCAACACCCTCACGCGCTGCTCCTCGGAAGGAGGTGACAGCGGTGACAAATCCGCACTCTGCCCGCATGCGGTAAACGATCTGAAATAGTGGGCGACGGTGTCAGGCGGCGGTGTGTCGGTGAACTGCCACGGCATAGACACCTCGGTGGCAGCTGGCAGCGCGGTGACCGGTGCCACCTCGCCGCCTGCCAGCTCCGGCGAAAACAGGTCAGGATGCTCATCCACCGGAAGCAAGCCCGTACCACTGAGCCGTGCCTCGTCTACCGGCAAAGCGGAAGCAACACCTTCGGGGGCACCAGGGCAGGACGAACGGCACTCGTCGTTCGTGGTGCCAGAGGCTTCCTCGGGACACAGATTTTGCGTCGCGGTCTTCTCGACCTCTGAGCCGGCCTCTCGTGCTGCAACGGGCTTTTCTGGCTTTGGGCGATGGCCTGCTGTGGCGGTGGCGGCCTGGACCAAAGCAGCGGGGAGTCGCTTGTCCATCGTGTTGGCGTCACGCCCAGCTTTGGTCGGCAACGCTGTCACACCGTATACGTCGCACAGGCACGCATACAACTGCAGCCAGTGAACTGGTGTCGTGGAGGACAACGTCAAGACGTCGTGGACCACAGCGGGCAGTCCGCCCACTGGGTCAAGCTCGCTCAGTTTTTCCGTACGGTCGTCGCGCAGCGTAACACTCATGGTCATCAGCGCCGCTTGGAGCAGCTCGAACCGCTTCACCAACACACTCTCCGCAGCACCAACGTGAACAAGCCGCTGAAGACTTCGTAGCAGGTGGTGATTGCCTGCCTCTTTGACGTACCCACGACGAGTTGACGGGTGGGTGCAGAGACGCTGGAGCAACACAAGGCCCCAGAAAGCAATCAGCTGCAGGTGGCCGAGCCAGCGGGTCAGCCAGGTCGGCACGTCCAGCCCCGGTGCGACGACGGCCGGCGCGTCGCAAGTGGAACTCCCCGCGGCGCCCACAGAGCCCGCTGGAATGAGTGGCGTTATCTGGTCGAGCGCGTACGCGACATGCTCGACAATCATCGCCGCACCCGCCACACTACGCGGACCCAGTTCCGCTGCATTCGCCGCAGATTTGGACAGCGAGAACAGGGCGAGAAGAAGGTGCAGTGTGCCTGTGCTTTGTACGATGGTCGCACGACGCCATTCATCACAGTCTGCAAGGAGACGCGCGTGCGGCTGACCCTCCGCGGCTTCTTCTTCTCTGCGCCGGCGGATCGCATCACATCGTTCAAGAGAAAGAGCCACCACGAACGCCTTAGCAGTGCCCGTGAAGGTCTCCAGTAGTCCGCTGAGCATACGCGAGATGCGTGCGACAACAGCCACCTTCGAGTTGTATGTTTCGGAGAGAGCGAGCAACAGACCCACCGCCTCACACGCTGCCCTTGCTGACTGGGACTCGTCCTGGCTAGAGCTCTTTGCGAACGTGCGGAGAACCGTACCACACACGTTCATCAGTCCCAGCTTGTCGCTCAGTCGGACAAGTCTCCGCTGCTTTTCAGGCGGTGTGTTCTTGAGAATGTTGTACAACAGCACGAGCAGCTCCTCAGCGGCCAACGCGCTGATTCCCACAATCCCACTCCGAGCGGCTGCCATTAGCAGTGGGATGGTGCTGTTTGACTTCTGCAACAACACCTTCCAGTACTTTGTGCTCGCGCCTTTGGTATTGTGCCGACTGACTGCGGCGGCCGGGAGATCCATCATACCGGGGAACACGATCGCCTCGAGCTGCTGAATCGGCAAGACAAGCTCGGCGGCCGCTTCTTGCGAAGGTCTGGCGGGCTTCGCGCCGTCGTCTCCACTACCAGCCGCTGACGCCGACCGTCCCTCAACAATCATCTGTGAGGGTGTGGTGGTACTCAACGAAAAAGGGCCACGGGTGCGCGCCGACGCGGCACCAGAGCCGGGTCCATCGCTGCTCCAAGACGTGTACGACAGACGGATCAGTTTCAGCAGCTCGAGAATATGCGAGCAGTTTACCTTTGCACTCGCGCCACGGAGCGCGGCTCTTTGAGGCAACAGTGTCGTCGGGTGGACCACCGTCGGAAGCTGCTCGCGCAACGTTGCCACTGGTTTGCGCGCCGCTCCAACTGCGGGCGCGGTCGGCGACCCCGCAGCCGCCGCGCGCGCGCCAGTGCCCTTCGTCTCGCCTCGCTGGCCAACACTTTGCAGCGAACGGCTCCGGTCAGCTTTCCCGCGCTGTGACGTCACCGACGATGTTCGCGAGCGTGCCGAAGCGGCACTCTTGATGGACGCGCTGCGTCGGCCGTGTCCCGCCGTTCGCTTCTGCTCTTGCATGAGCAGACGGTACAGCGCACAAGAAGTGTGAGGAAGGAAAGAAAGAGAAAAAGAGTGAGAGAGTACGGCAACTCGTAAGGGCTCTGGGGGCAACGACAAGAGAGGTGCAAGTCTATGGGTGCGACTGCTGAGCTTAGCAGTCCAACTTGTCAGAGGGTCAAACAAAAATACTTGTAGCAGGCTAGTCACGGGGGGGAAAGTGAGAGGAGGTGGGGATAGTCAAGACGACCAATGTTGTGTCCAAGCCGCTCCAAGGGACGCTTGCACGGTTCTCGCCGTAGATAAGCATGTGCCGATGGCTCCTTCATAGAAGTCAAACGGTTCATCCTCCCTTCGTCTAACGACGCTGCGCAGCGCATGCGTGGTCAGGTGATGGGGAGGGGGGGGGCTAGAGGAAGATGAACAGTACTGCGCGGTGCAGTTGGTCACGTGCGCTGTCTCACGCGTCACAAGTATAGTGGGAGCTCCGCTGCTGACACTGCGTGTCGCACGCAGGTTTGTTGTTGTTGTTGTTCTTGGTGTGTGCGCAGATCGAAGGTGACACTATCCGAAACAAAAAAAAGAGAAATAGCATAAAGCAAATAAACAAAACAAAGTCACGAAATTGGAGTGAACCAGCGCGGCAAAAAAAAAAAGGAGGGTATTGTCTTAGCAGCTACGACAAGGGATTTACTTTCGGCGAAAGAAGCACTTATGAATCACAAAAGAAAACAAAGACAACAACAGCTGTGCACTCATATATATTGAAAAAAACACCGGGTGGTGTCATTGATGGCCTAGCGACGTTGGTTTTTTGTTCCAGTGCCACCGAAACGCGCACCCGTGGTTGGCGAACAGGAGGGTATGAATGCGTCCGCGGCCGACGAAATCTTCTACAACGCGCCACGCTCGCTTGTCATTGTGGACACCTTTCCGAACACAGCCATCGAAGACCCGGCGGCTGGCCGGTGTCACCACGGAGTGGAAGCATGCCACGCCATCGCGTGGGAGAAATACATGAATGCCAGCCAAGCACTGAGCGCGATGAGGAAAGAGTGTCGTCGTTGTCGTTGTCACACCAAGTTACGTCACTTTCGACGTCTGTATCAAGAAGAGAGCCAAAAGAAAAAGAAAAAGGGTTCTTGGATTTCTGATGAAAGAATGCTGTTTGATAGTTACATGAGGTTTTACCGTACACAAGACGACGTTGAAAGACAGAGACGTAGCGGTCGTGGCACGGTGAGTTCTGGGGTGTCCAATGGCGGGTAGAGGAGAACTGAAAAAAGAAGAAAGCATACAATGACATTTCAGAAAGAAAAAATGTGGCCCAGACACCATGCGAGACGTCACGTGTGCCTGACGCAGCGCGAGAGCCCTGGGCCGCGGGAATGAGGCAGCGAACAAAAAAAAAAAGCACAGGACTAAAGCGCCTCCACCGACACCTCAGGCACGGGTAGCGGATGATTGGCGTACTGTGTGGCTGTATAAGTGGGCTCGCTTCACTGTCAACGAAAATGAAAGGTGAGAAACAAGAGAACGCCCATGGCGGCATCACGCAACACGACGCCAAGCCTCTGTTCACCATTCCTTCCATTCGCCTATTTTTTTTTTCTTTCCATTCACAGAGCAGTAGTTCTGGTCAAGGTCGCGTGCCCAACGTATAGTGAAATCGGAGACAGCGATCAGAAACAAAACAAAAAAAAAGGGTGGCACTGACAGCTGCGGAAAGTGAAGAGAAAACACCAAAAAAACAGAGGCAATCGCTGCCAGTGCTTTTACATTGCAAAAAGGAAAAGGGAAAAAAGAAAACGGAGCCTTCACACTTATTCAAGGCGCAGGGGAAGGAGGCGTAGGCATGAAAGGCAGAAACGCCGCTAGACGGCCGAGTAAGTAAAAGTTACAGAACAGGTCAGCTGTCCACCACGCCCACCTTTTTTCTTCCTTTTGATCGGCTTCTTTTTCCCCTCTTTGTTTGCATTACCATGCGAACAATTCCGTATTTTTTTTTCTAAACCAAATCTTCATCGTGTGTGCGTGTTCCGTTTCTGATGACACACACGCAGGCGTGTGTGCGCTGCTTACGGTGCACCAAGTTGTTCCAGGTCATCTAGCATCAGTTGTGCAATGGAATGGTTGTCATCGGGCTTGTTTGCTTTGTTCTCCGCCACGGTCTTTTTCAGGATGACGTGGGCATCGGAAACGTTGTTGCGCTGCAGATTCTGCGTGGCCTCGGTCAAGAAGTGAAATTGCTGGCCTAGCTTCTCCTGCCGCTGCACGACCAGGTGCCACTCCTCTTCCTTGGCGTTGACAAATGAAAGGAAGTCGTACATGCACGTGTACTTCAATGTGGAACTCTTCCCGGCGGCAGTCTTTGTGGTTTGAGGGGCCTTCGTAGCAACTTCCCCTGACTCTTCACAGATCACGCCACACGGGCGAGCAAGGATCGTGCTCGCAGCGCTGTGTGCAGATCGGCTGTCCATGAGAATGCCTGTAAACGTGCCTTCCGTGCCTGCACTCGGCTGCGTGATGCTCGGCAGAGTGCGGTACATCGTGACGCCGCGGTTGAGCAGCTCCGCGCCCATCGTGTGCTGGCCGGGGTTGAAGAAGTGCACAGCCTTCAGTCCGTTGTTGCCCACCATGCCGACCAGCGAGTGCGGCGCGTAGACAATCGCCGCCACCAGCTCCAACTGACTGCCGGCCGCCGACGCAGGCTTGGGACGGTCGTAGAACGACTTGAAGACTTGCTGGGCCTTCTCCACCGCGAGCTGCACCGGGTCGCTGGAGAAGGGCAACAGGCCCCACACCAAGCACAGCGCATCCTCAAAGGCAGTCAGGATGTACGCATTGCTGTCGTTGGAGCTGCTGTCGCGGGTGTCCTCGAGGGCCTCGTTGAGCGCGTCAAAGTTGGCGGCGATCATGTGCTGGGCAGAACGCGCGTGCGCCGCCGCGGAGGGACCGCCGCGGTTGAGACCCAGCGCACCCCCGCGACTTGCGTTCGCGAAAATATCCTTGTACGCAATGTACAGCATGGTGATCGTCTTGAGCTGAGGCATCGAGCCCACCGCAAAGCCCAGCTGCCGGCCTGCAGGTGCACCAGGGAGAGAGCTGTTCACGCTGCCGGATGCGTTGTTGTGCTGCGAGGCCCCGCGCAAGAGGAGACTGCGGCTCACGGAGAAGTGCATCGGGCTCACGAGCGTGCTGTTGGCGCCGCTCGCGATCGACGAGCGGACAATGGAGGACAGTGTGGCCATGGTGTCGTCCATGCTGATGCTCGACATGTCGTCGTCGCTGCCAAACGCGTTGGTGACGTTGAAGTCCCGTGGCGCCGTGGAGCCGCGTTTGAGAGGCTGCGTGCTGCCGGCCTCGCCGGCCCCGTTGACCTGTGCACGAAGGTTGTTCTGCTTACTGCCCTGGCTGCGGTGCTCAATCCCGAAGCGTTCCGTCACGTTGGACGTGCTGATGCGCTGCAGCGCGGCGCTGAGGCAGCCGGTGCACGTCAGCGCGAAGAATGGGATGGGGGCCAAGAAGCTCACGGCAATGACGCTGGTTGGCATGTGGTGGTCACCGTTGACGACGTAGGTCTCGCGGTAGACGAGCTCCAGCGTGAAGGCGGCAATGAATGTACCGCCAGACAGCACACACATGACGATCACGGTGGCCCAGTGAAGAATAACGTCCAGGCAGCTCAGGTGGAAGTCACGCATCCAGGCTTTGGCGTTGGCGAGGTAGAACACACGGAGGGCGGAGAGTGAGCCCCACATGGCCGGACACGCCAGGGCTGGCAGTGCGGCAAACGTGCAGTGCGTGTCCCAGGCACCGGCGAACGACGCGCCCCACATGACGAGCACCGTGACAACCGTGGTGTAAATGGTGACCGCTGGAATCACGTTGAGGAGGCAGCCGTCGATGCCCTCAGCTTCCATCACGACGGGGTAAGACGAGGTGCGGCGATCGGTGGTTCCGCCAGACACAACCAACGAGCCACGCTGCGCACTCGCGGGCGGCGGTTCCAGTGATGCACCACTTGTCGTGGCAAATGCGTGGCCCGTGAACGACAGTGAGTGGTTGTTGACGACCGTCTGCTTTTCCTTTTCCGTGTGGACGACGCGGCTATTCTTGTAGGCCATTGAGGAAGGCGGGGAGAGAATAAACGTGTTGACCTCACCATCTGCGTTGTCAACAGGGGAAGCGCCGAGGTGCAAGGGATTCATCTGCCTGGCCGATGCGAGCGCTACGCGAGACGAACCGGCGGGAGCCGTGAAGGACCCCTCTGGCCCATCGGCGCGATCGAGTTGTGTTGTCATGCTGGTACGAATGCTTGATAGGAGTGACTCCTCAATGTCATCGGTGCCGTCCTCCATTTCCTCCTCATGCCCGTCGGTGTCTTCACGACGTGGGAAGGTGAGAGTACCGGGGTGTGTCAACTGGAATGGGCTGGCCGGGTCCGTGTCTGAAAGACGCTTGGCATCGTTGTCCGGGTTGGCGGCGGCGGTGGCGTGTGTGGCGTTGTGCGACATGTGCTGCTGTCGTTGCTGTTGTGAGTACTGCTGAGAGGGGAGCTCAATGACCTTCATTTGGACACGCCGGCGTTGCCTCAGCAGACGCCGCGATGCGACGGAGGAGAGGGCGTTCGTGATGGTCCACAGCAACGTCACCACTGCCGCCGCGCACGAAAACCCGCAAGCCAGCCAGCGCTTCTCGAGTCCCGTGACGACAGCAAACGCCACAAAGTAGGCCACCGTCAGCGCGCTCGCACAGATCGTGGCCACCTTCATGACATCCTTTGACTTCATTACTATCTACAAAAAAAAAAAGGATCGAGTTCAGTGAGTACCTGAGTGTTGTCGATGGTGGTTGTTATAAAACCGCTAAATACATGCCACGTGAGCACAGTCGTTCAAAGTACTGGTGCGCACCGAAGGGGAAAGAAAATCAAAAAAAGTCGAAAAGAGCGTTGACCGACGACACGGTACCGTAAACTGACTGCGGTGAGCACCGAACGCGAAAGGTAGAAAGCAGATGGTTCAAAGAAAAGGGAGGGTGGGGGTGATACTGTGAGTGGTACACCGAGCCGAAGAGTGAACGAGCGAGTGAGATCGACTTCGTCGTGGTGAGCTGCGGCTGCCATAGATGCAGTCCGCTGAAGAGGCAGCAGCCTATTTTGACGCTCGCATGTGACGAGTGGTAGCAATAAAAACGCAAGTGGAACCAATGTGTGTGTGGGGGGGTGAATAAACGTGATCAGCGACAATAGGAGAAGAAGGTGCGCGGCAAAACAAAGCCCGAGCAAAAAAGCACAAAGCAACACGCTCCCATGCGCAGCGTCACTTCCGCGCCTTTGGTGTTTCATCAACCGTGTCGATCTCAATGTCTGCCTCTGAAATACTCTCAGCGTGGGCCTTGCCCTGGTCTTCCACAAATTCGACCTCGATGGCGCCGTCCGTGCTGTAATCCTCGACGGTTTCTTTTGGCAGCTGTGCGTCGTCGGGTTCGAGCTGTTCCTCCATGAAGTCCTTGTTCACCTTGCCCGTTTTGAGGTCATATGAGAGCTTTGCCGCCCGTGCCACCTTCTTCCCTTTTTCGTTTTCGCCCATGCCGAATGCCATCACGCCCATCTGTCCGCCGGGCATGCCATCGCCGCGCTGAAGCGAGGACTGCAGCATGGCAGCCATGCTGTCCCGCATCTCCGGTGTCAGGTTCTGGCGAAGCGTGTTCTGCATGTTCGCAATCACCGACGGGTCCACGAACTGATCGCTTGAGAAGTTGCCATCAAAAAAGTTGCCCTGAGGCGTCTTGGGTGTGCTCGTGCGTGCCTGGGCGAGGATATCAGAAAACTGCTTGAACTGGTCATTCGATCCCGACCGCCACAACGGTGAGGCGCGCGCAAACGTCGCGATTGAGGAAGGACAAAACATTGACCCGCGAGCGCGATACCGTTGAGAGCAGCTGACGACAGCCAACGCGTGGTGATACTATGAGAGAATACGAAGGGAGCCGCTTGGCACCGTTCGCGTCCGCACAGCGAGTGAAGAGGCAGGGAGAGCGAGATTGTGTATTCGCAGCTTCATGATGGTGAATCGTCATTGTGACAGAAGTGAAGGTAGAGTGGGCGATAGTTTGTGAGTGAGTGACAGTTGTTGTCGGGAAGCCATGAGCAGCGAAAAGACAATCACACACTGCACTTCTCCGCCTCCCTTCCCCAAAATGACAGAGAGAGAGAGAGAGAGAGACTCTCAACAACAAAGGGAACAGAGAACGTGCGACAGGAGGCCCTCATGCGTACCGAAAGCGAAAAAGGGAAGTACCGCGGCACGTAACACGCAGTACGTCACTTGTGGCGGCGCTCACTGGCGTATCACACAGACACACACAGGGTCAGTGAGAGAAGTGAAGGTGGGGGGATGCAACAGACAGCGACTGCACCTTTGACCAAGACACGCGGTTCTCACCTAGTATATACTTTTTTTTTGTGTGTGTGTGCACGTGTTTGTGTACCGCGTCCGTGAGGGACGATATGATAACCGGAGGATGTTGAACGGGGTCACCAACGGATCAGCTGCGGATATCGAGTGACTTTTTCGTTGGAAACCGCATCCCGAGGAGCTGCTCCTCCACGATGTTGAACCGCACAAGCAAGTTGTCCGGCTTCGTGACGGACGCGGCGGCCTCGCTGGCATCTCCATGGGACATGCTGGACGGTGTGCGCACGTCAGTGCTGCCGTACTGCGAACGCGTGTAGCGACCATCGATCGGCGGCCATTCCGCCTGCCTCTCGTACGCGCGAAAGGGGAGGAGGCGCCAAAACCAGCGTACAGCAAAACAACGGTGACGTGGCTCATCACCGGCGATCAGGTCGTGGTAATGCAGGTAGCGCTGTTGGGGAAATCCCTCGTGCGGTTGTTCCGGGCACGGGTGCAGCACGGCGTCGCCAAACACTTGGAGTAGGTTTCTTCCCACGCCAACGTCATATACGTTCTTTCGCATAAACTCATGCACCGTGGAGGCACGCGAGTAGTTTTTGCGGTTGTCCTCATGGTGGGAATCGTCGAGCGATATCAAATCCGGGTCGTCCAGCTCATCGTCACCACTGAGGATCTCACGGTTGTGCCGCTCATTCTCGTAAATGACCATGTCGATCGTCGTGACGTTGTGGCGTGCGAATGTGATGTGCCGCCGAAGTAGGTAGGCCGACATCAAAAAGAACAAGACGCACTGCATGTAGCACACAAACACGCCGAGAGAGGGTGCGCCAACATCCACCTCTTCCAGCAGCGACCGTCCCACGCCCAGTCCAGGTGGTGGTGGTGGCGGTGCCCCGTCGGGCAGCGTGCGCTCTCTCACGCGAATGACGATAAAAAGACCCACAGCCGCTGTCAGAAGCAGCAGCACCCAAGAGGTGAGCAGCAGGACATACAAGAGTACCAGCAAGTAGTTTTTGTAGTTGAAGAACCCCACGCACTGGCCGAGCCAAGGGCAGTGGTGGTCATATTTGAGCACACAAAGGTTGCAATGACTGCAGTGGTGTGCACGCGGCGGTTTGTATCCAGCGCATGCCGGACAGAAATTGAGGTACGAGTTCGTCACGCTCGTGAAGCTGTTTGCCTTGGGGTTGTAGAAGAATTCCTCCGTGACACCGTCAGGCGCGTCCTGGCGGTCGCCTTCCCCACGTGCGGGGAAGCGGCGAATCACTCGCTTCGTTGCCGCGTCGCCGCCGGCAGGAAGAGGTGGATACACGCCAGAGTCGGCACCTTCTGTGGAATCGTCTGCGACCGGCACAGCCACGCTTCGAGGGAGCCGTCGGTAGTACGGAAGCGGCTCATAGAAGCATGAGAGGGCCAGTGACGCACTTTTGGGAGCGCGCTGTTTGAACACAGCCGGCACGCGACCTGGAGGAACGATGACAGCCATTACATACGCCCAACCAGCCATGAACAGGAGAAACAAAGAAATCACGAACAAGCCCCAGCTCCACAGGGTGACACTGTTCGTCATGGACACAGCCGCCGGCTCATTGGTACCACTCGCTGAGACAGTGGTGGCAGTTGCGCTGGATGAGTGGAGGAGGCCACTGAGCCACGTGATGGCTTTCACTGAAAAGACATAATCATAGATTGCGTGCAGGGTGTTCGGAAACAAGTATGTGTAGAAGCTATGAGCCGAATAGCTCGTCACCACAACGAGCAACGACACAATGAAGACATCAGAGAGAGATCGCCCCCCGCAGCATCGCATTTCGTCAACGGCGCGTGCGATGCGGTCGGCTGGTCCTGCAATGAGCAAAGGTGAGCAGATTAATACAAGTGTATGTATATATATGTGTGTGTGACTAAATCTACTAGTCACGTGTAGTGATGGGAGTGCTGCAGACTGAGGAGAGGAGGGGAGGTTAAAGACATGAATCGTATGAGGGGGGAGGAGCGAGGCGAGTGGTAACGACGACAGGACAAACACCAGCAGATGTAAACCGCGCCGCCGGTGGTGTGACCGAGAGCTGACGGTACTACCTCCTTGGGAAGTGCTGCTATCAGAAAAAGTGCGCATGTGAGAGAGAGTGTGTGTGTTTGTGTGCACCCGTCAACGCAAATAAAATTTTAAAAAAGGCGTGAGCGTGAGAATCCCAGATGAGACTGCGTGTGCTGCGGGGAGTTTTACTTCTCAACCCAGAGGAGCCTCGCTTCTGGCTTGCCGGAAGCTGCAGCGAGATCTGCCGACAAAGCCGTGCAGTAGAGCCAGTGAGGCGGCGACCCGCCTGTGACGAACGTCTCTGCATTGCTTCGGTCGTGAACGTCCGGCGCGCCATGATCACCGGATAGACCCACGGTGAGGCACTCCGTCTCGGCGCGAAGGAACTTGTCCAAGAAGGGCAGCCATCGCGTGAGGAACCACCCCACGGGATCACGTCGCATTTCACGCCGGGAGTCACACAATAGCCTTGAAAGGCTCTCGCCACATAAGCTGTCCCCGGCCAGCGTGCGCTGCGCTGCGTTGCCACGGACGAGCAGACGCAGGACGCGCTCCCCGAACCAGGCACGCGATAATGGGTACTTGGATGTCAGAGACCGCGCGCGCTGGATGGCGGCTCGCGCGAGCGCGAACGGCGTGGGCTCCTGCCCGCTCTCATCGGTCGGGATGCCATCTGAAAAGGCGAGTGTCAACCGCCGCGCCACCTGCACTGCTGACTGCGTCAACCTCAGAGACGCACCCTGAGGCAAGCCTGCTTTTGTGTTGATGACAACCGCGTCCGCCGTGTGCCACGTCGCTGTCCATTCGGTGGCGGGATCCGCCACCAACGGCGTGGCGTGAGTCAACAGCGGCTCGTCCGTGCGGGGCCGCTTCTTGCCTGGCACTGAAGGGTGGTCGTTGCCTGCCAACGACAGTGGCCAGAGCTGAATCCACGCGCTTCGTGAGTAACGGCTATCAGCCGCAGTCGTCTCGACACCGGTGCGTGGGTCGTCGCCAGTGCCGATGCGCGTCACGCTCATTGGGAATGCCGAGGGACGGCCGCAGGTGACCGAGGCGTGCTGCTGACACACCGCACCTGTCCCACGAACATCGTCACGGAAGGCGAACACCGACTGGCACGCGTGTACTGTGTATGCAGTGTCCGATGGCGCAGAAGCATGGCACGGCTCATCCAGTTGAACAACATGGAGTGAGGTCAACACGATGGGCTGAGGAAACACCGGGAGGCGGCGGCGGCCTTGCAGCCCGAGCGCGTTCCATCGCCAAACCTTATCGGTGCACGACATGTTCAGATTTCCGTGTCCTTTGCCTGGTTTGACTCGCGAGGCGAATGTGCTAACGCCAGAACCCTCCCGGTCCACCTCGGACCGGTGGGCGGCCAGCACATGTCCACCAACACTCACCGACGACGACGGCGCCGTGACCGCCCCCCAGGAGAGCCTTGCTGGTGGTAGAGTCAAGCGGTGCGAAGGGGTTTCGAGGATGATCTTGGCGCCCGTGGAGCCGGTGGCTGCGAGTCCAAGTCCACCACACGGCCAGTGCGTACACACCAGGTGCGCCTGTACACCGGCACGCAGCGTCCAGCCAGCCACGGGCGGCAGTGACGTATCATGGTGGTCTGCCGTGCCCGCCAACTCGCGAGAGAACCGCTGCATTTCGACGAACGGGTGCGCCACCGCGTGTGGCGCAGAGTCGTGTGCCAGTTGCTCCGCAGCATCTAAAAGAAAGGCCACAAACCCACGTCGGGCCATCACCTCCGCGTGGCCGTCACGTACAAGCAGGGGAGAGGTAGCCCCATCATCACCGGCGGCTGCCCGCGCGCTCGCGGCCGGGGCCAACCCCACACAGCGCGTCCCACTCCCGAGCGAAACGCAGAGAAACTGCCGGCCAGAGTCGGAGGAGCGGTTATGATCGTCTTGCGGGTCGTCTGCAGAGTAGCTGAGGACAACACCGGCAACGACAGCGCTCACGTCGCGGCACGTCAAGGCCTCGTGTAACAGCGCACACCACGATGACGTGGGCTGCGCCGCGCGAACAGCCGCGAGAAACGCCTCCTCAGCGGAGGGCCTGCTGAGGTGGGTGTGGCCAAGGAGCGCTTGCGTGGAGACGCCCAACTCGTTCGACATCTTTAACGAACAGAGCAGCACGGAAAGGGAGAGGGGGAGAGAGAAAGGTCAGAGGTGTGCCCCGGTGTGGAAGGGAAAAATAAAAAAAGGATTGGTCGTCTACTCAGTGATTATTCAAGCTTGCCTATCACGGTGTGTTCACGGTTGCCGATATTTGCAGAGCACGTGAAACAGAAGTGAGTGGCGGCGTTCCAGCAGTGCCGGTCACGCCGGTCAGTTCCGCAAGTGACATCTTGGCGTCTCTTGTCAATTCTTGTGTTTCTTGTCTGTGAGTAGTGCACCGTCATCGCTCACGCTCGTTCCAGCGGCGTCACTAGCATTAGCCCGGAACGGCCGTGAGAGGAGCATCACACAACAGAAAAAAAAAAACCGAAAAGATAATAGAGGAGAAAATATTTTGGAAGTGAGCGCCGTTGTCACAGACGGCACAGGAAGGATTGCGTCTTCTTCGTATTGGTAAGAGAAGCCGTCAATGCACACACAAACAGACATACATGATATCGCTGGTGTCACTGTCGTGCTCTGACGCGAGGCAGTCACTTCACGCAGAAGAATAAGAGGCACTGGAGGCATTATCAAACAAAGGGAAGAAACAAAGAAAAGAGAAATAGGTGGGTTGTGTGCGATTGTGTATACAAGCACTGCGATGGCACTGCGTGGGCATCTCATGAGAATCATGCACTGCGTCCTAGCTTCGCGGCCTTGCTGGCACGGTAGCTCTCCATGTCCGCGAACACGTTGGCACCGGCGGGCGAGGCTTCACCGGCCGCACAGTGAGCCGCCAGCCGCGGGAACTCCGCCAGCAGGTCGTACCCGTTGGACAAGGAGGGCATGTAGGCCTTCGCGCGCACGAGAGCCGGCAGCAGCGTGATGTCACCCTCGTTCATGGTGGCACCGCCGAGGAACGCGCCAGGAAGAGGCTTCTCGGCGAGACACTTGTCGACGGCCTTTGCTGCCCAAAGCATCTCGTCCTTCGCCTCCTGGCTGGTTGGGTTGGACACGAAGTCGTTGAGCGCAAAGTAGAGGTCACCAGCCCGAGCCGCCATGAAGCGGGCGGCGTACGCGGCCTCCGCATCGTTCGCTGGCACCAGCGTCGGACCAGTCGTGCCAATGGCATCAATGAAGTGCGCAATCGGCAGGCTCTCGCGGATGATCTCGCCCTCCGGGGTCATGAGCAGAGGCACCGTCTCCATAGCGTTGAGCAGCTTGTACCACACGGGTTGCTCGGGGAGATCGATCTCCACGTAGAAGGGCTTGAAGCCCTTCAGTTCACAAGCCAGGCGCGCGCGGTCGACGAAGGGGCACAGCTTGTTGCCGTACAGAACGTAGCCGCCCTTGGCCCCCTTCATCGGTGCCGTGTCAGGCACAAAGCGACGAAGGTAGAACTGGATGTAGCGGTCCACGGACAGCGATGTCGAGGCGACGGAGGGACGCTTGACCGCGGCGGCGAGCATCCGCTGGAGACGCGGCGCCTTGGCAAAGATGTCGAGGCCGCTAAAGTACCGCAGAGCAGGCTTGAGGCGGAGGAGGAAAGGCACCAGCATCACATCCCCCATGGAGAACACGTCGTCACACAGAAACGGGCCCGTTGTTTGGGTTTCGGCGACAATACCGTCAATATACGCGGCGTTGTCCTCGACGGCCTTGCGCTTCTCCACGTTCAGAGGATCGCGAAGCAACGCGTAGCAGGCACTCGTGAGATCGCCCACCTGCGACATGAAGAACTCGATCTTGTGGCGCTGAATGGCCGATGTACCCATGAGGCTCTTGGCGCCGGCGTCCTGCAGGTACAAGGAGATCAAATCGGACTCAAACACCAGCTTCTGTCCGTCCACCTGGAGCGTCGGGACGGTTTCGTTGGGGTTCAGCTGCTTGTACCAGTCGGGCATCTCGTCAAGCGAAACTTCGACGGCCTCGTACTGAATGCCGCTCTCCGCCGCGGCGATCATCGCACGCTGGCAGTAAGGGCATTCCTTTGTGAGGTACAGCTTGTACTGATGGGCAGGCATGACTGTTGGAGTTGAGGAGAGAAGACGACAAGAGTGGACGGTTTGTCACGGTGGGCTGGACTTTACTCTTCTTGTTGTTGTGTGTGCTTTTTTAAGCCTTGTGGGAGAGGTTTACTCGAGCTACTCGAAAGTGCAACCAGGTAGAATTTGGGGATGGAGAAGGTTGTGAAGAAAGGAGGAAGGGATTCGTCAGCGACCACTGCGGCGAGACGTGGTGTCATACGGACGTCGACGAAGACTGAGAGCTGTTGAAAGGAAAAGGAACACAACGCCACAGATGTTGTTCTTGTTGTTGCGAGTCGTTGGGATGCAATACGCTCTCTCTCTCTTTCTCTTTCTCTCGGTGGGTCGGTGGCACGGTATGGGCAACAACAGTCGTAGATGTGGACGGGGAGGGGTTATCGGCGGCGGTAGTAGTGGTTGTGCGAACAGGCTCGCCCCCGCACGCGACACAGCCCATCTACGAGAGCGGTCTTTCCTCAGGCTCTTCAAGGCGACGGAGAAGCGTCTCGGCCAGATAGTTCTGCTGTTGTGGGCTGAGGCGAGCATCCAGGGTTTTGCCGGAGAAGTGTGCGTCCAGCAATGCGGTGTCACGGGTGGAGAGCATAGACGCCTGCATAGTGCGCCAGAGACGCTTGTTGGCGGTCTGTGTTGTCAGCGTCGTTGCCGTGGCAGTGGTGCGCTCGAGATAGTCGGCACAGGCGTCTGGGTTCGTCGCCCACAAGGCAACCGCGAAGGACGTGAGCGGAAGGAGCAAATCCTTCGCGAACGCCGCGGCCTCACTGAGGAGCACCGAGCGCAACCCACGACGTGCGTCTTCGTCTCCGCTGCCCATCCACATCACGAAATAGTCGTCTTGGCTCGCCGTCTCGGTGCGCGCAGCAGCGGCGCCAAACAAGTTCAGTGCTTCGTTGAGTGGTGTGAAGAGTGCGTTGTGGGGTGCTGCGGTCTGTGTTCCGCGGGCCAACTCCGGCGGCAAACGTCCCTGGTGAAGCCTCACCACCCCGAAGGGCAGCGCGCCCGTTGATGTCACCACCAGCACGTCGCGTGCCGTCAGGTGCCGCAGAGTCTGAGCAGCACGTGACACCGCATCCCCTTCCATCGGCGCAGGGACCTTGGGAAGCAGCAGCGCACTGCGCTGCGGGTGCAGGTGGTCGCCAAGCAGCAGTCGGTCGCACCACGTCCCACCAAAGTCGGCCACCCGCTCCGAGTCCCACGTCTGCGGGCTGCGTGCGCCGCCTGTGCCGGACGAGTGCATGCGACCATCTTTTCTTCGATTACCACGGCCGATGTGGCTACGGTGAACAGAATAGTAAGCGCGCGCTCTGCCGTGTGCATCGCGGCTCGGCGCACGACGGCTTTCTGCGTCGTGGATATCACTTGGTGACGGTGCGCAGTGTGCTAGGAGTGCTTGCCCCACCTGATAGCCCAGAGCACCGCACGAGACACCCGAGTCAGCGCCAGTGAAGCCGCGGCAGATGACAAGTTTCTGCACCCTCCTCAGCGTCAGCGACCACTCAATAAGCTCGCGTGCTTGCATGTTCAGGAGGTACGTGGTGTGTGTGTGTGTGTGTGTGTGTGTGTGTAGTCTGTGCAGAGTTGACAGGGGCTGAATACTTGTTTACGCACTTGCCGCCGGGCTCTCTAGTCAGGTCAGCGGAGGAAACAGTGAGGACCGCCCACGCGCTGCTGCGGCCACGAAAAACACCAGCCTATGGTATCGCACAGACGGTCACCGCGGGGCGCAGTTCGGAGAAGAAAAGAGGAAGAAAATGGGGGAAACGTCATGAAAGGGGGCGAGAAGATCACATTGCACCCAGTGAGGCAGTGGTGGCGTGGGTGGCAACTGCTGTCCTGAGGGAGGCAGCAGCCTCCGCGATGCGGGAAGAGCGCCAAGGTCCTACTCATCAGTTTAGCACAGTGTGAGGCGTGAAGTGCACGCAAAGCAAAGTGCATGCGCCGGCTGCACACACACACACGCGCGCGCGTGGCTGTCTCCTACTGCGATGAGAGCTATCGGTGCGGTTGCCTCGACACTATTGCTGCGAGCACGCAATTGCCGTCACGGGGAGTTACTAATCTGTTGCGACCGCGCGCGCACGGAAAGGCAACGCCGCGCGGGTGTGGCTATTCTTGGACAAGTAGTAGTTGTGCACTTCAGGACAACCAACAAGAAGAAAAAAAAATCTTTTCTGTTTTACGCCCTTCCTGTTGATCCCTCGGCGGCCGCTGCGGCTTCGGCTTCCTGTGCGTGCGCTGTATCTAGTCGTTGTTTCTCAATTTCCTCTTTGCGCTGCCGCAGCTTCGCCTCGCGCGCCTCGCGGATTTTGCGCCGTGTGTTGAGTAGCACCGTGTCTTCGCGATCCTCGCGGATGAAAATGGTGGCGCCTTCCAGCTCGGACGCCTGCAGCTCGGTGATTACGCGTGCAGCATCCTCCGGTGTTGTCATCTCAGCCATAGCACGGCCTCCTGAAAATACGCGGCAGAAGACGACCTCGCCAGCCTGTCGAAGGTGGTCCTTCAGTGTCTGCCAGCTCGTTTCGTCGGCAAGGCCGGTCAGCTGAATACGCTGGCCTACGAGCTTCTTGACACCGTCAATGTTCACTTCCACGGCGGTGAGCGTCAGCGGGTCCACCCGGCGCACCGGCGGTGCGAAGCTGGGAGGCGCTGCCTTCCAGGACTCCTCGTTGGCCGCTGCCGGCTCACCCCACACGCCAGCCACGTTTTCTCCCCATCCGTGTGACGGCGCGCGATTCCGCCTGAATCCGCCGCGCGGCTTCGCATCGCGCCGACCACGACCGGTTGGTGCTTGCTTCCAGCCGCCGTCACCGTCATTCCACCCGCCCGCACTGCCCCAGCCACCGCCACCGCCTTGTCGCGCTGAGGCGCCGGCGCTGCCCCAGCCACCAGTGTTTGCCTCGGGCTCGCTTCCCCAGCCGCCGCCGCTCTGGGCACTGCTGGTGCCCCACCCCCCGCCGCTTGGAGCACTACCCCATCCGCCACCACCTGCCGCCGCGCTACCGGCACTTCCAGTGCCGCCACTGCTGCCCCATCCACCCTGTAGCGCGGGCGCGGTGCGCAGGAGAAGAGTCAGGCGCGATGAGCGCAGCATCGTTCGGGGCTGGAGAAGTGCACGACTGAGAAACGGCCACAGAGAAAACAGAGAAAAAAGCTGAAGAAGGTGAAGAGGTCTGTGAGCTCCACCCTTCAAAACCGGTCCACGTGACTAAGTGCTTGACCACCTCAGTATCAGGAAAAAAGAAGAAAGCCAAGGCCGCCCACAAGCACAGAGAGAGAAGGCGAATAGAAAGGGTGGGACAAAGGCAGGTGGAGACCGGGCGAGGACGGCGAACAGGCGGTGGCGGAGACACGCGCGCGCGAACACCCATATCGATGAATTGGTTAGCTCGCCGTCAAGCGTGTGCGCGTATTCTTGCGATCTGTGCCGCTGTGTGGGAACCACTGTTCGAGCGGGCGTGGCTGACGAACCTCGTAGGTGAGAAAACCACTATGGGCCGGCATCGGCTTGGTCCTACCAAAGACAACACCGAGTGAAATCGGGGTGAGGTGTGGATTAGAGGGAAGGCGACTTCGCGGAGGCCCAGGTGCAGCCGGCTGTGAAGGTCGTCTGAACAGGAAGACAGACAGACACATCCAGACCAACGGCCGAACCTATGACTGGCCAACAATGAGTGGTAGTTCACGAAGAAGAAGGGGTAAAAAAAAAATCACATCAATCCAGTTCGTGCAGCATCACGCCTGTGCCGCCACCTTTTTCTGCGCACCGCCGCGGTGCATCAGGTGAGACATGATGCCGCTCCACACCACTTGGACGAGTGATGAGTACGCCAGCCGAAAGTGGCCGGGGATGTAGTAGAACATGGGCAACCAGTTCATGCCCCAGAAGACGAGCCCGTAGCGGACAATATCCGGAAAGTCGTGTGTCATCTTTCGCATAGAGTCCACATACACGCAGTGGGCGTACTCTGAGTAGTTGAACTCCGGGTTGTCGACGAAGCGGTAGTGGTGACCCATTTTGCTCACCGTCTGCTGCTTCAGTGCGGCGGCGGTGTTGGCAAAGGCCGTCGACCCCCGCTTCCACAGCCACGACGCGCCCCCCTGGGGAGAGTGGTTCACGCCGTCGTGGCCCGAAAAGCGCAGTCCTGGTGCGAACTGCGGCATGTGCGGTGCCGCGCTCACCTCCATGACGCGTCGCCGTCCGTCGCGGCCATCACGGTAGATGAAGAAATGATCCATGGCGGTCACGTACGTGAGATACAGGGGGTTGGTGACCTGCGCCGCAATCCAGCTGAGAAAGCCCTTGAAAATGGCTTGACGTTTCGTGATTGTCGTGGGCGGAATGAGCTTGTCCAGGCGCTTGTACACCTGTAGAAAGAATGGTACCCCGAAAAGAAATGTGAAACTGCAGAAGATCATGCTTCGCCGCAAGTCTAAGAGGACGGTCGCCGCGCTGGTCGGCTCGGCGTCCGCAGAGGGTGAGCTCTGCGCGGGTGCAGAAGACCCTTGCGAGGTTCCAGCGGTGGTGTTCTTGTGGCGGCCGTCCTTGTACGCCTGCCACTTGGACTTGGCGACAATATAGGGGGATTGGACTTCGATGAGAAAGGGCGAGTTCACACTTTCATCTGGCAGCAAATCGCGTGTGAGAGGAGGACGCGCCATTGTGGCAGGCTCGTACACCGTCTGGCACACAATGTCGCCGCAGAAGCCAACGGTCGTGGAAAGCACCATATTTGTGAGCAGAGGCCGCTCCTTGAGATAGTACGAAAGGGAGTGGAACAGGAACTTCATCTTCGCAAGGCACGCCGTTTTGTGCCACGGGGCTAGTACGGACCGTCTGTACACGGAAGAGAAGAACAAAAAAAAAAGGTGGCCCAGAAGGTGCTCTGTCAGCTTCGCTTTCCTTTCGCACAGGTAGCCAAGAAAGCAAAAGGAGAAAACATCAGAGCGCAAGCAACAACAGATGAACAGACAGGCAGAAAAGCACGGCAGAGGAGAGGAATGGCATGACATCAGAGGCACAGATGCACACGCGTGTTGTCGATATCACCGCGACAGCGCGGCGAGCGTGCTGGAACGGTAGGCACCACTTCACCGCCTGTAGATCACCTGAACAGAGGGTCACTGCGGTGTGCGAGACGCTTCCTTACAGCAGGGAGGAGGAGGGGGCCCATAACGGGCAATGCATGGCGTGAAGGAAGAGAGAAGGAAAGGAAGAAAACAAAGGAGAAAAAAGGAAAAGCAATAGTGAATGTCCTGGCGATGACACATCTGCACCTGGAAAAGCACGTCAATGGCGAGCGCGCAACAATGAGGGAAGAAGAAGAAAAAAGGTCAACAAGCTCCGATTGAGACGAGCATGTGTCATTTGTGAGCGAGAAAGAGAGAGAGAGGGGCGAGTTGCTGCAGCTTTTCACAAAGCTATCACCCGAGTTGGGATGATGACATCCACAATCGCGCCTTGACACACAGGGCACTTGTTTTTCCAACGCGAGTGAAGAGCCCGTTCGACGGCGTCTTCGCTGGAGTCGCCTGCCCCACGTGAACTGGAGGTTGACTGAGGGTCTCGGTTCACGGAACGTGCGACAGTCTCTTGAGGCGCGGAGACACCGAGGCATGTGAAGCAGATTACATGTTCGCAGGGCAGGAGGATGGCCATGGGATCGTCGCCTCTCTCCTCGTCGACCGGTGGCGTCGCGGAGTCTCTCGTTGTGGTGCCTGCAGAGGTCAATTCACCCTCCTGAGAGGGCACGCTCGCTTCTTGTGCAGCTGGTGATGGTGAGGCTGGGTCAAACAGCGGGGTAGGAAGTTCGTCCAAACACGAGGCCTGCGCGTGCGCACCGTCAGCTGGGGGCGTTGATGTCGTTCCGTTAGCTTGGCTGTCAGTTGTCGATGGCGCATGTGCAGGCGGAGGCGCACCGAGCAACTGTGTGCGGAGATGCCTCACTGAGAGAGTGCGTTTGCACACGCCGCAGCAACACGTGCCAGCGGCCGTCTTGTTTTCTCTTGACAGGCCCGGCAGACGACGGTGATGGTGGAGGGGGCTGCTAGGTGCCCGGTCACTGCGCGCAAAGCCATAGCGGCGCACAGCTTCCTGGGGAACAATGTCAGTGGTCGTCCCTTCCGCCTCGCCTGGCGAGCGGAAGACGTGGTCATACAGCACCCGCCACACGACAAGGACGAACACGACGGCCACGAACAGCAGCAGACTAAAAATGATCTCCAAGAGGCTCTCAGTCTCACTGGCCGTCTTCTCATTGACGCCGTCGCCGCCGGCCAGGCACGCATCACACTGCTCTACAGTGGACACGATTTGTTGGTTTTCGCACTGAGTCGCCGCCTTGTCGCTGGGCATGCAGCTCATCGATGCGCAGCACCATGTACACGGGTCTTTTTCGCCGCCGTACTCCCGATAGGCCCCTTCACACAGCTCGCACGTTGTCGCGTAGCTGCAGCGAGATGGGCACTGCCGGCCCGGTGCCACGGGCAGCGTCACACCGTCCATGCACTGATTTGGTCTCTGTGTTTCACGGTCCGTCAAGGCGACGCACTTCTGCTCTTCACAGCACCAGCCGCACGCGTGCCCGCTAGCACCTGCGTGGAGGCAGCTGTCGGCGGTACGGTGCGCGTTGCAGGCATCGTGACGCATGCACTGCGGCGCCACGAGACCGGACATCGTTTTCACGAGAGTGCAGATGGTCTCGCCAGGGCAACAGATTGCTGTTGTGTCGCCGGCACAGCAGACCTCACCTTGCGCGCAACTAGACGGAGAAAAGGACCAGAAGGCGTGCTGTGGTGTGCAGCACGTAGAGCCTGCAGAGACACAGTAGAGGTAATTGGGCGGCCCACAGCAGATAGGGGAGGAAGAAGGGCACTGTTGCCCGTACGGTCCGCACGCGACGCCACGAAAAGAGTTGTTAATGGCGGGCAACGACAAGGAAAGGTCAGTGACGCTGACCGCACTGCCGCCTGCCGAAGAGAGCACGAGAAGCACCGCCACAACAGTTGGCACGAGTGGCATCTTGGGGAGATACAGCGCGGTTCACGAGCAAAAGAAAAGCAAAAGGTGCGGTAATTGCGTGAGCGAGGGAAAAAGAGATCAGCCTTCTGACACGGCAACGAAAAGCAAGAAGAAAAGCACAGTGAAGCGACTAGTCCAGTAGGTATAGAAATGGTGTGCAGCGATCCGCCCTCGCCTGTTGTTGCTCTTCCTTTTGAAGAACGGCCAGCTGGATGGACGCCACCGTGTGTGGAATCAATGTGAAAAGGGGAAAGAGAGAGAGAGAAAGAGATGAGAGGGATGGAAGGAGAAACGTGGCGGCAGTGGCACGGAAGAGCACGCACGCCCCTCGACGCCGTCACTCACGACGATGAGGATTCAATAATGACAGTGGAGTTTCACAGATTTGCCTCCTCCCGTGAAGCTTTGCGCGTGGGGCAGTACGCTGAGCACATAGGTGAAGGAAAAGAAGCGACCGTCCCTCAGCAAGCGCCGGTGTGTACCGATTGCCTATTCCTTCAATCGGATTCAAGGTTGTTTGTCGCCTGTCGTAGAATCACTGTACCCCTTGTTGCTTTCAAATGTGCTCGTCTAGCGGTCACTGCTCATCGCCCAAAACAATTATTCGATCCACACTATCGCATGCGTGAACGCATGGGAACACACACACGCACAGACACACGCGCGCGCACACGTCGGAGGGAAACAAAACAAAAAAAGAAAAAGTGTGCGGTGCTACGACGGCAGCCATGACGGCGTCCACAAGCGCACGCGGAAGTCGTCGCCTCCAGTCACAATTGCGTTTGCGAATGGACTTGCCGCGAGGCCGCGTTGGATAAACGTGGGCTGTGTGGTGAGCATGTACGACGTATCGCCCGTAAACACCGAGTATGCGTGCACCGCTGTGAGGTCCTTGTCTTGGCACAGTACGTGGCTTTCGTCAGCTGTGAAGACTGCCTTGATACTGCGATCAACGCACTTATCCGCCTTGCCAAACGATACAAGCTCGCACGCCTTGATGGTTCCGCTCACCTCGCTGCTGCTCCAACACGTGCCGCTCGAGGAGAGCACACGCAGATCCCACAGTCGGGCCGTGGAGTCCATCCCTGCCGTCAGCAAGACCTGACCGCTGCGACTAAAGGCCGCACTGGTGACGGGCACACCGCTGTGGGCGTGCAGGTGTCGGTGCACCATCTTGCCACTCACGCCGTCGTATAGGGCCCACGTGCCATCGAGGCTCGCGCTCACAAACGTGCGACCATCGCCGGAGAAGGCTGCGGACGTGAGACCAGCCGAGTGCTGCATCTTCTCAAAGCTGCCAGATGGAGGGCCTCCGACCATCCCGGCACCGGCGGCGATGCTGTGCACGGCAGACCCTTCCGTGGCGGGTGGCGACAGCAGTTTTTCTGTCGTGACGTTGAGCAGGCGCAGCGTGGGGTGATCGGTGCCGAACAAGACGTACTCACCGGAAGGGTGAAAAGACGCGGTGCGAATAGGGAAGTTGTCTTTGATGTGCAGCTGCACACGGCCGTCCGGCATGCCATACTCGCGAATGAAGAGATCGCCGTCAAGACCGCCAGTGAGAAGCACAGGACGCGTCGGATGAAACCGCATCACCTCAACCGCCTGCGTGTGCTCGTGGTAACTGCGTGCCTTGGCAAGGTTGGTGATCTCATTCACGTTTGTTCCAGACATACCGGACTGCCCTTGTGTCTCCTTTGCCTTGTTGACACTGCCATCAATGCCCCGCGCACGGTTCGCTGCACGCACCTCTTCCAGCGCCGTAAGGTCCTCCAAGGTCTCTAGGGAAAAGACAACAGCCAAACCACCAGCGCCAGCGCACGCGACAAGGCTGCCGTCAGGCGAGAAGCACATATCACGAATGACGCCTCCCAGTGAGGCCGTTGAGAACCGTTCGCGGTACTTGAACTGCCGGCGGCCGACCTCCCAGCTGCTGCCAAACACCTGCGGCAGGTACAGCTTCGACATATCCAGATGCCGTTCCACTGTCTGCTCCGCGTTGAACCGCTTCACCTCCCGCTGTTGAAGGGATTCGACCGACATACCGCCTGCGACCAGTCGACGCAAATGAGTGCCGTCCTCCTCCACGCGCGGCACGGTGACGCCGGTGGCATCGGCCACAGCGGCCGCCGCAGCAAGGTAGCCGTCGTGGTGCAGCTGACGGACGACGAGCTCGTACATGTGCCTCTGAAACGGCTGCACCAGAAGAGCGCTGCGGCCACGCTTGCGAGAGTTCCCCTCGGTGATTGCACGGCTACCGCCGTTCACCAGCTCATTAGGCACACGGGCAGGAGGCCGGTTGTCCATCGCCAATGTGCACTTGGAACAACCACAACGGCACAGAGGGGTGGGAGCACGAGAAAACACAAAAAAACCGCGGACTTTATCGTGCACACACACGAAACAAAAAGCACTGTACCATTTACCAGAGCGAGAACCAATTCAGAGGAACAGAGAGACAGCGACAGTGAAGGAGCGAAAGGGTCGTAGATAGATGAACTAAAAGAGCTGCCACCACGCAGTTATGCGTAGATCAGTCAGCAGACGCAAGATCCTAAGAGAACGAGTGAGGCGTGCAGCGCTGAGGTCTAGTTCGACAACCAGCATCTTGATGGACACCAAAATCACCAGCACAAACCAGTGCTGCTCTCACGACCTTCAATATGTTTTTTTTTTTTGAGAGCACAGTCATGAAAGGTGACTCGGACGCAAACACAGTGTACCGAGTGTCGAACAAAGAGATGGGACAGGCACCGGGCAGTAAGCCGTACAAGCAGTGGAAGCGGAAGCGGCACGCCACATCAGTCTGTCGAGAAACAGTAGAGGTATGCACATTGCATATTGTCGTCATCAAAGGTGTCTGATGGTAATTCCAAAGCGTAAGCATCATGCGTGGCGGCACAGCAAACACCACGCTTCCACAGCGCACGTACACACACACACACACATAACAGACGTCGCAGTACACACACGCGCACGCACACGTCGCCGTCAGCTGGTAGTGCATGTTGTTCGCTAATTCGTCAGGAGGATTCCATNATTCCATCAGAGTGAGTATTGAATTGTCTACATCATTCAGGCGATCAGGGTTGTTGGACCTGCGTTTTGGTGTTCGGCTGTGTCGCTTTGTCTGGTGGAAGGTGGGCCTGCCGGTTTGGGGGTCGCAAGGTTGGGCGGGGTGGCGCGCACGCCTGCCGCCTGGCCTGCTTGGCGGTGCCCCAACCCCTCTGCTGGCCCCCACCCGCTTCGGCGCCGCGGAGCGGGGTGGTGGTGGGGGTGGGGGTCCCAGCGGCACCACCCTCCCCTCCTCCGTACGCGGGGCTCCCGTCCGTGTTTCTTCTCTTGTTCTGAGTACTTTGGTCGTGTTTGTTGTCCCTTTTTCGCTTTTGAAGCTTGTGGCTCCGGGCAGGGGAAGTGCCGGCGGGGCCAGTAGCGCACGTTGGGAACTTTGGTGATGCTAGTTCCCTTTTGGCGTGTGGAGGCAAAAAGAAAAAAAGAGAGAGTGGAGAGGGGACACGGTGTGACCGTTTTTGGGGGGGAGAAAAAAAAGGTGGACGAGTAGGGGATTGAACCCTAGGCCTCCTGTATGCAAAACAGGCGCTCTACCACTGAGCTACACGCCCTTGTGCTTGCAATCCATCTGCCGTCCCGTCAATACCGTCACCTTGATCCTTCTATTTTCTACCCTTTTCGCGGCGCTCTTGTAGCCTAATGGATAAGGCGTCTGCTTCCTAAGCAGAAGATTGCGGGTTCGAGTCCCGCCAGGAGTACGTTTTTTTTTTCGCACTGTGTTTTGCGCCTGTTGTGAGAGGGTGGGAGCGCGGAAGCGTGTTGTGTGGAGTGGTGAAGAGCGGTGCTCGTACACTTTCATCTGTACGAAAGCGTGTGTTGGCGACGGCGTGTCGCGTTCTTTTTAGCCACTCACCGGGAGAACGGGGGGAGGAGCGGGGGAAGCGTACACAGATTTCTTTGTTGTCCTCGTTCATTTAGCGTTAAACCGTGTTTTAAGCAGAAACTATGTGTACTGGCAGAACAAGAGAAACGGAGAAAAACAGCCGTGAAAAACTCGATCCCGCCGTCGGTTTCCATCGTTGATGTTGGTTACCAGCGCACACACGCACAGACTACGCAGCGGGAGCCTTCTTCTTTTTCTTCTTGGGCTTTGACTCGATGTCAGCAAAGAAGGCGTCCATCTCTGCCTGCTTCTTTTTCCTTTCCTCTTCTTCCATCTCCTTCTTGGCGGCTTGGACGTCCTCCACGCCGGACTTGAGGAGCTTCTTGTCGAACGCCTTGTCCTCTGCGGCCTGCTTGCGCAGGGCTTCCTTCTGGCCCTCCTCCAGCTGGAACTGCTCGCGGACAGCCACCTTGTAGTCCTCCAGGCCGCCCGGGAACGGCTGCACGTTCTTGTCGCCGGCGACCCAAATCTGCATGTCGGTCGACTCGATGAGGCGCGAGTCGTGCGTGACGACGAGCACGCCGCCCTTGAACTGCCGGATGGCGTCACAGAGCGCTTCGATGGCTTCGACGTCAAGGTGGTTTGTCGGCTCATCGAGCAGGAGGAAGTGCGGCAGCTCAGCGCTGATCGCCGCGAACGCCACGCGGGCCTTCTGGCCACCGCTCAACGTCGCGATCTGGTTCTTGTGCACAATGCCCTCCAGGCCGAAGCTGCCAAGCAGGCGGCGGGCCTTGTCCTCCTGCGGGATGCCCAGCGCCTGGATGCACTCGACGGGTGTCTTCTCCATGGGCAGCTTGTCCACAAAGTGCTGGTTGTAGCGGCCCACGCGCACCTGACGGTTCATCGTCACGTGGCCGGTCACCGGCTCGAGCAGACCGGTCATCAGGTTCAGCAGTGTACTCTTGCCGATACCGTTGGGCCCACACAGGGTGATGCGGCTGTCGGTCCACACCGCGCAGTTCAGGCCGTCGAAGAGCGTCGGCCCGCCGGGGTAGTTGAAGGACACGTTCTCCAGCTTGCACACGCAGGCATCGCGCAGCAGGGGTGGGTCTTCAAAGGGAAACTTGACCACGTAGTCGCGACGCTTCTCCAGGTACTCGGCATCGATGCGGCCTTGGCTCACCTGCTCGTTCAGCCACGCGTCCACATCCTTCTTGGACATCCCGTTACGCTTCTTCTCGTTGATCTTTTTCATAATGTCGTTGTACTTCTTGTCCAGCTCCTCGTGGTGCTGCTTGACTTGGCGGTCAAACGTGCTGTAGCTGCCGCGGTAGTAGTTGAGCTTGTACCCCTCAATGTGCACCATGTGCGTGCAGACAGCGTCCAGGAAGCCCGCGTCGTGCGACACCACCACCAGCGTCTTTGGTCGCTTCGCCGTCTCGCTGTACATCTCCGTCAGGTAGCTCTCCAGCCAAATAACAGCGTTGAGATCGAGATGGTTGGTCGGCTCATCGAGCATGAGCACGTCCGGCTCAATGAACACCGCCGACGCCAGCGCGATACGCTTGCGCCAGCCACCACTGAAGCTCTTCGTCGGCCGGTCGTGCCACTCCGTGGGGAAGCCGAGACCGAACAGGATACGCCGCGCCTTGGCCTCCGCCTGGTCTGCACCCATGATGCTCAGCTCCTCCTCCAGGAAGTGCAGCCGCTCCATCTCTTGCGTGGAGAGCTCCTCCTTGTTACGCAGTTTGTGCGCCTCTTCGACCCACTCGATTTGCTTCTTGTGACTGTTGAGCACCGCCTGCACCGCCGACACCTCCGACGCGGTGAACTCCTGCTCCTGCTCCACCAACAGCAGGTCCAGGTTCGGCTGCACGGGGAGCTCGCGCGTCGAGAGCAGGCGCAGAATCGTCGACTTGCCGCGGCCGTTCGGGCCCATCAAGCCGTAACGTGACCCCGCTGAGAGTCGCACGGATGTGTCGTTGAAGAGGGTCTTGCCGTTCACCGAGACGGAGACCTTGTTGAAGACGATGTTGCGCGAGCCCACCGCGACCTGGTCCTGCTCGAGCGACACCGAGAACGGGTTGTCGCCCTCACGGTTCACTTGGTTCGCCTGTGCGCTCAGCTGGCGCAGCTCCTCGTCCGCCTTCTCCTTCTTTTCCAATCGCTTCCGATCCTTTCGCGACATCTTCTCCTCCGGCACGGCCGTCTGGTCCTGCACGGGGTCAACGTGATCACTCGCGGTGTCGGACATCTTCGGTGTGTGTACGTATGTTTTTTTTTTTACTTTGTGATCTGTCTTGATGACCTATCAGTTCATTTTGCACAAGCGACGACAGATGGGCCAATGGCAGGAGAGAGAGAGAGAGAGAGGGAGAGCGAGAGGAGGTAAACAAAAGGCTGAAGTCCCGAAAAGGCAACACGCATGCGAACTGGATTCGCTAGGGTTACTGTGTGGCAGAGAGAGAGGAAAGGGAGAGCTGAGACAGCGGTGCGACGGCATCGACTAACGCGCATGTCTGTGTGCGCGTGCTTCACGGGCCAAGAAGTTGCACGAGCGCGGACGAGTTCTCGCCTCGGTCGACACACCGTCACTGTGCCAGCCTCTCACAGAGGTCGATGCACAATGGTGCGGCACTTCCCATCTTCACTCTTTTTTTGTTTTCTTTCATGAACTTCTGTGCTTATTACGGCTGTTTACCATTTCTTCTGGTGTCAACAAAAGAAAGAAAGCGATCAAAAAAAAAAAACAAGTACACGTTAAGATGCTTTTTGTTTTTGGCAGGTGTGCTTGTGTGAAGTGGGGGATGGGGGAGTGTTGACTTTCCGTCCGAATACGCGTTGGTGCCCACACACTCACGCAAGCGACTTTCAAACGGCAGGGACATGGAAAACAAAAAACAAAAAAACAAGTGTTATGAGGAAACAAGAAAGCCTCCAAGCACGTCCATTTTTGCGGCAACACCTTCTAAATGCGCCTCAGTGGAGCGTACTTCAGTGTCATGCCAAGGCGACGTTGCGAGTTCACCCCCAGCACGTTGAGAATAGAGACGAACCTCCAGGCGAAACTCTCTCACACACACACTCGCACAGAGCGAACGAGCTACGCGGTGAGGTGGCTCCCAACGACGTCTTTACAGTTTTTACCATTGTTGTTTTTCTTTTTGGCTGGCATTATCCTGCGTTGCCTCTCTCTGTTCTGTTTTTTCCCTTTTTGGCTTCCTCATATTTTTTACTTTTTCTCGCAGGCTAATAGTTGTGAGGCTGGGTAGGCAATTTGGAAGAAGATAAAAAAAAAAAATGAGTGGAGAAACCAGGGGAATCTGCTATCCTTCCGCGCGCGCGTGCGGACGTGACGGTGTGGAGAAGTCCTAGTCCACCTGCTCCATGCTGGAGGTGCCAGCGGTGGCCTCGACGGGCGCGGCCGAAGCGGGCTCAGCGGCCTGCTCCTCCTCCTCGTCGTCGTCCAGGGACAGGCCCAGCTTGATCATGCGGTGGATGCGCTCCGCGTATGCCGTGGGGTCATCGAGCGCGAAGCCAGAGGTGAGCAGGGACGTGTCGAAGAGAAGGAAGACAAGGTCCTTGACGGCCTTGTCGTTCTCATCGGCCTCCACGCGGCGCTTGAGCTCCTTCACGATAGCGTGACGGGGGTTGATCTCCATGGTCTTCTTGGACATCATGTACTGGGCCATGCTGGAGTCGCGGAGGGCCTGGTTACGCATGATCTGCTCCATGTGCGCGGACCAGCCGAATTCGGAGGTGACCAGAATGCACGGCGACGTCGACAGACGCTCGGACAGCTGGACCTTCTCGACCTTGTCGCCAAGAATCTCCTTCATGGTCTTGCAGAGCTTCTCGTAGGACGCCTTCTCCTCCTCGAACTGCTTCTTCTCCTCCTCGGACTCCTCGAAGTGCACGCCCTCCTTGGTCAGGCAGGCGAACTTCTTGTCTTCGAAGTCCTTGACCTGCTGCATCACGTACTCATCGATGGGCTCGGTCATGAAGAGCACCTCGAAGCCGCGGCGCTTGGCCTCCTCAATGAAGGGGGACGTCTCCAGCTTCTTCTTGCTGTCGCCGGTGATGTAGTAGATGTTCTTCTGGTCGGGCTTCATGCGGGTCACGTAGTCCTTCAGCGTGGTCATCTCCTCGCCAGACTCGGTGCTGTAGAAGCGGAGCAGCTCCATCAGCTTCTTGCGGTTGGCAGAGTCCTCGTGGATGCCGAGCTTGATGTTCTTGCCGAACTGCTCGTAGAACTGCTTGTAGTCCTCCTTGTTCTCCGCGATCTCCTCAAACATCTCAAGAGCCTTCTTGACGATGTTCTTGCGAATCACCTTCAGAATCTTGTTCTGCTGCAGGTTCTCGCGGGAAATGTTGAGGGGCAGATCCTCGCTGTCAACGACGCCCTTGATGAAGCCGAGCCAGTCGGGGCAGAGCTCCTCGCAGTTGTCCATGATGAAGACACGGCGCACGTACAGCTTGATGTTGTTGCGCTTCTTGTTGGGCTCGAACATGTCAAACGGCGCGCGCTTGGGCACGAAGAGAATGCAGCGGAACTCCAGCTGACCCTCCACAGAAAAGTGCTTAGTGCAAAGCTGGTCCTCCCAGTCGTTGGAGATGGCCTTGTAGAAGGCAGCGTACTCTTCCTTGGTGACGTCCTTGGGGTCGCGCGTCCAGAGGGGCTTGTGCTTGTTCTGCACCTCGAACTCGTTGGTGACCTCCTTCACCTTCTTCGTCTTCTTCTTCTCCTCCTCGCCCTCCTTCACCTCCTCGACCTTGGGCTCGTCGCCTTCCTCGTCCTTCTTGGCCTCCTCCTCATCGTCGTCCGTCACCTCCTTCTCGGTGGTCTTCTGGATGAGCAGCTCAATGTCGTAGCCAATGAACTCGGAGTGCTTCTTGATGAGCTCCTTCACGCGGCGCTCCTCGAGGTACTCCTGCTGGTCCTCCTTGAGGTGGAGGATGATGCGGGTACCGCGCTTGAGGTCGCAGTCGGGGGCAGCCGTGATGGTGAACGTGCCGCCCGCAGAGGACTCCCACAGGTACGCCTCGTCCGCGTTGTTCTTGGACAGGACCGTCACACGGTCGGCCACCAGATAGGCGGAGTAGAAGCCGACACCGAACTGACCAATCATGCTCATGTCACCGCCGGCCTCGAGGGCCTCCATGAAGGCCTTGGTGCCGGAGCGGGCAATCGTGCCGAGGTTGTTGACGAGGTCGGCCTTGGTCATACCAATGCCGTTATCCTCAACCGTCAGCGTCTTGTTGGTCTTGTCGGGAATCACACGGATGCGCAGGCGGGTCTCGTCACCGAGCACGGACGGGTCCGTCAGGCTCTGGTAGCGAATCTTGTCGCACGCATCAGAGGCGTTACTGATCAGCTCACGCAGAAAGATCTCCTTGTTCGAGTAGAAGGTGTTGATGATCAACGACATCAGCTGGTTGATCTCAGCCTGGAACGCGAAGGTCTCGGTCATTGTGCTGAACGAGGGGGGTTGGGGTTGGGGTTCTTATTAATTAAAAAACAGGAATAATAATGTGTGGATTATAATGCTGTTTAGAGGAATAAGAGTGAGTGGTAGAGAGCGCGTTGTATCTCCTTGGAGTCAGAGATGTCGAGCTTCGAAGTGTGTGGAAATTGGTGGCAGTAAGCGCAACGCATTGACACACACGCACACGCATGTTAGAGTGAGTGAGGGGGAGAGAAACAGGAGGCACAGAAAAGTGGGAGGAAAGGGGGAGTGGGGAGGGAGGGGGGGGGGGGGGTGCCATCACTTCGGCAAAGCCGCGTTGAGAAGAGGGGGGGTGGGGCGTTTGAGGCTTGAGGCGGTCCACACAGTGAAGGACTGCCATCGGTGCGTGTCCGCCTATTCACCTCGTGCGGTCTCACGCGCTCTGTCTCCACTGAATGTCCCATGACGACATTACATCTAATCGGGCAAAGAGATGGAACAGCGTGGGGGAAGGAGAGTGCGCGGCTGAGTTTTTTTTCTTGCTTTCGTGTACCTTGGAAGATTGGCTCGAGTGGGTCAACGCGCTCTAAGTGCTAGCGACACACCACTTCTGCGCGACAAGGAAACAAAAAGGAGGATAGTACAAGGAGGGGGCGGTGCCGGGTGGTGAGAAAAAAAAAAGAAGAGAACAACAAGGAAACATGGGTAAACAGATGGAGAAAGTATAAAGTGACATGACAGGTACGGGCGCGCGCGAGGTTGAGTAACGGTGCTCCCTCTGTTTCTCCGCTCTTTCCTCTTTCTACCAGCGCCATCTCAGCTACGGTGCTAGCGCAACTCATCGTGAAGCATCGACTGCGGGTCTTGGTAGCCCGTGCCTACACTTCGGTTCCCGCTCATCGGCGTCTCGGTGAGGCCACCGCTGATGCTGCGCTTGTGCCCACTTCGCGGCGAGCTCGCCTGGGCGTCGAAGACGCGCCAGAACTTCAGTGTTTCATCCGCCTGCGCGGCACACACGCGCTCCTTATCGGGTGCGAGTGTCATGCAGCTCACATCAGCTTCACAGTTCGGTGCGGTGAAGGTGCCCATGAGCATAAGCGTGTTCGCCTTGCGCAGCTGCAGTTGGCCACGCACACGGTGCGACGTCAGGACCTCCGCGCCGTGGCATATCATGCCGGTGATGGGGAACTGAGTCCGCACCGCGTGCAGCATGTAGGGGGCAGGCAGCCCACCCGCTCGACCAACGCCACCGCCAACAACGGCGGCGATGTCCACCACGGTCGCCGTCTCCTCGTCTGTGGCAGCCGCCGTGGCGTCGCCCAGCGCGCGCTGTGAGGCGTGCGTGTCGATCGCACAGAGTATGCTGTCATCGCCACCGCTAAAAAGGCGGCTGCGCTTCTCCGGGTTCCACTGCAGCGCTGTCACCGACCCCTGGTGCACGTGGTCAAAGGCGTAGCGAGGACAGCTGCTGCGCCGGGCGTCCCAGACACGAACGTGGCCGTCCTCGCCACCGGTGGCGAGGTAGTACGGCTCCGCGTAGCAGTACTGAAGCGCGGTGATGCCGCCTTGATGCCCCTCGTAGGATGCCACCAACGCACTCTTGGCCCGCAAGTCAAACACCTGCGTGCACCCGGCACGGCTGTTGCAGCCGACGGCGAGCATGGGTCCGTTCACGGCCATGCGTGTCACCTCGAGTCCTTCAGGCACACGCAGCGTGCGCAGGAAGTCCTCGGAGCGGCAGTCGTACACGGCGACGGTGCCGCCCACCAGGTTGAGCGCCACGCACGAGCACTTGTGCAGCCAATGAACCCCTGCGACACTGTAGTTGCTCTGGAGGTCCACCAGCTTTCCTGACTCGCCGCTCGTCGCGTCCCACGAGTACACACTGTTCTTGAGGCCAATCACCAGCTTGTCATTGCTCCCCCAGTGAAGAAGCTGGTTTGCCGTGGTGGGGAATTCCGGTGCGTCCAGGACCTTCTCAGGGTTCGTGTAGAGCACGCGCTGCGGAGTCGGATTGCGGCCCACGGAGCTGTAGAGGCGGTGCCGGCCTCCCAGTAGACCTGCCGAGCCGACCGACGCGGACGAGTCACGCCGTGAGTCACTACAGCTGGTCGAGCCCACGGCACGCGTGAAACGCAGCACCTCGCCACCAAGGTTGCGCCGGTGCCGTGCGCCGCTACCCAGCTCATCGCTACCACGCCGCCGCTCCTCGGCGTCGGGCCCGAGTGGATCGTGTGCGCTGAGTTTGTCGGCCAGCAACTCGTTGTACAGTGACGCCATGTAAGTGGAGTCGTCTGACACCTGCGACTCCGTTAGACTGGTCCAGGCACTGGAGGAGGTCGCACTAACGGGGATCGCGCCGCCACCAGTGCCACTGAAAGAGGGCGTGGGCAGCGTCGGCGGGCTGTAAGGCTGATTGACCAGGTTGAACGATGAGACGGACATGTCCATGCCCTCACGCTGAGGGATGTGGCGCGACAGGCGTGCGGGCGCGGCGTCATCCTCCCCGGTGCCCTCGCGGCGTTCCTCGTCACCGGCCCACGCAGAGAAGGGTGCGTCGGCGAAGGAGGAGGACCGACTCATGGGTGGTGGGTGGTCGGGGAATGCCACACCATCGAAGCTGGCAGTGGTGAAGGAGGCCAGACCCGACATTGAATTCGCGTGTTGACTCGATCGCATGTGCAGCCCTGATGCCACGCGAGGCCGCTTCCGACCAACGTCGCCGAAGAGGGGGGACGTCACTTCATTCTCTTGCGCGCCGACGGACCACTGGCGCATTCTGTACGTCTCAGCCGATGCGGACGGGAGCAGAACTAGAGACGAGGCAAAACACGACACCGCTTTACGCAAACAAGCGACTTTTCCAACACACGCGGGAAAAAGAAGAAAAAAAAAAGGGATGGAAACGGGTGGGAGAGGGAGAAAAGCAGGAAAGAGTGCTCTCGGTGGAGAGGTGAGAAAAGAAAAGTGGTCTCTGAAAAGAGAGTGAATGAGATCTAACAGGGGGGTGGGTGGGGTGAGTGCCGAAACAGAACGAAAAAAGAACAACAACAGCAGCAACACCCAAATCTACGACTCTTGTAATCTAAAGATTTCTTCCCGTCAGGGCACGCCCGGGTTCGGTGTTCGTTGGCACGTAGGTGGAGGCGGGAGAAAATGGGGAGAGAGGGTTTGGCCGTGCGTGCGTGTATGAGATGAGAACGAGTCGGTGGGGGAGGGGAACGGTGCACCGGCAACGGACCCACAAGGGCCTCCAACGTGCAGCATCGCGTCACTCACTCTCTAGACGTACATGTGTGAAGGAGGGGCACCGCCTCTGGTGGTTTTCCCGTTGTCAGCTCAGTAGGTTCTGGCGTGGGCGCTTATCTCTGTTCGGGTCAATCACTCGGTTGCTATAGAGGCACCGACGCGAGTCTGCGTGGAATGGTCACATGGGCACGTTGGCGTCAAAAGAAGCTCTCGACGATTGAGGAACAATGAGGCAGGAGTGGCAACAAAAGAACAACAACAGAAGGAAATAAAACATGAGGTACCTAGCCCCCTCCCCCTCACCCTTCTCCTGTCAAGGAAGCCGAGAGAGGTGCGGCGGGGGTCAAGTACCGCCGCGGTGGTGCTACAACCGCCCACCCCTTGTCGCGGGGTCTTCGATGGGGTTGAAAAAGACGGAAGCGTCTTGGTGGGACGACATATACGCGCCGAGGTGGCGAATGACGTCATAGGCCAGTGTCCCCTCGCCAAGTGCTTGATGCAGGTACGGGTACACGGTCCAGTAGTAGTCGGGGGGAATGAAGAAGTTGAGGTGGTGCAGCAGCACCATCGCCATGACGTCACCGCTGAGCATGGCCACCATGCCCGGCTTTACTGAGCACGTGGGAATGTTCTTGGCGGGCCCCACCGGCACCGCGTAGCGGAAGGAGAAGAAGTAGACGAACTGCTCAAACGGCGTGTGCCGCTTCTTCCAGTGCTTGGAGAAGTCGTGGATGATGCGCGTGCGGTTGTCGCGGATGGCGTCGAACTTGAGCAGGCTCATCATCGTGCGCCAGCTGTCGTGGGCGGTCACAGAGGGAAGCGGAAGGTGGTAGCCCTCGCCACACAAAAAGGCTGCCACGCGGCGCACGATGGCTGGGTGCGTCTCCGCGATCAGCCGCATCCGCATCGAACTCTTCTTCGACTCGAAAACGAGCAACAGCTGAAGAAGTCCAGTGACAACCTCGGGTGCCTGAAGCAGGCACGCCCCTTCCTTTGTTCGCATGGCGTACCGCGTCGCGTTTCGCATCACCTCTGCCAGAGCCGGACACGGTTTGGCCCCACCCTGATGACATACGGCACAGTGGTAATTGCGCACGTCCGTGCTCTCGTTGCCCGTGGTCAGCGAAGGGCTCGTCTCCGCACCTGCCACTCCCGCCGACGACGTCGGTGCCCTGTCCCCGCCAAGCAGCGGGGAGGCGTAGCCGCGTCCCTCCACAAGGGCCGTAGCCGCATCCACATCGACGTACTCCAGCGCGAAAGGCCGCCGCAACAGTGGTACGAAGGAAACAGGGATTTTGAGGAAAGGAGGTTCGTCCGTGATGGGGCCTCGCCTCACCACCTCCAACGCACGTTGCTGCATGCTCAACAGAGCATCTCTGGAGTAGCGGACTCTCCCCGTGCTCACTGGTCGTGGCACGACACCCCCCGGCGGAGGAGACGCAACGTGTGCGACGCCTGCTTTGTGCAGTTGACGAAGGTGGTCTGCCGCGCTCATGGGAAGAGTCGTGACATCCGGCGCAGGGCCCACCGCGCTGGCAGGTGCGCCGCGGTGTTGAGGCAGCACGTTGGGGCGATTAGGGCCGACCAGTGGTGTCATCTTCGCGGAGCTGGAGGTGCTCTTGGATGAGACTACCGCACAAAGGTGCGGCGACGGCGTGTACGCAGGCGCGCCAGCGTTCATCTCTGCGTCTCGTCGTTCCGGCGGGTTTGCGCCTGTTTCACGTGATCGTGGATTCACTCCTCGTGCGACATGTAGCAAGAGGTTGAGGTGCGTGTGTGAGTGTGAGACGGGAAAGAACGGCAGAGAGAGAGAGGAGAGAGAACACATGAGAACGGTGAGAAAGGTGCGTAGCCACCCAAGTTCACGTGTGCTTGCGCAACACCCGTGCGGGACTCAAGAGCGCACGTACACACACACACACACACACACACACACACCGTCGCGACGACGGTGGCACTGCTCGCAATCGTTATCTTTGGCTCTGGTGTTCGTTCCTTTTGGCGTACAGCAATCGCAATATCTAAAAAAGATGGTGCACAGCACGTGTGTCTACGTGTGCTTCTAACGAGTCGAACGCGTCGAGCTCAATCGACACCGTGAGAGGGTCCCCCCGCTACTTATCGTTTGCCCGCTGGGACGTGGGCGGTCGGTGGGAGAATGGTGTTGGGCAGGAACGTCTTTCGCTTCACCCAGGGGGGACGCAGTGTATAGAGGAGGTGACCGTCGTCGGTAAGCACATCCCAGCACTCGGGCACCTTGCGCAAGTCGTACTCACGGATCGCGGCGTTGCACATCAGGCTCTTGTTCATGTAGTTCAGCACCACCGCCGCCTGGCGCTTCTTGAGGGCATGCAGGGAGAAAAACACAACAATCAGATCCTCGCTGGTGGACACGACGGTCGGCTCAGCCTCACGCCAGTCGGACGCGATGCTACGGAATAGCGCACGCACACAGTCGCCGAGCATGAGTCGCGTCGGCTTGTCCAGCGCACTCCCGCCCGATGGCACAAAAGGCTTCGCGAGCCGCTTGCACTCGTCAATGAAGCGCTGCTGCTTCGCCATTTCGTCTGCGCGGCCGTAAGGCTCGGAGACTTGTTGGTAGGCTGTCGTCGGGTCGTCGAATCGATGGTGGCGCATGTACGCACTTCCATCGGAGACGTCCGAGGCGGAGGAGCTCAATTCACCTCGTGGTTCGGCCTGGAACTCGTAGGCGGCGAGACCCTGTGAGGCCTCGCGTCCGGCGTAGAACTGGTCCAGAACGACGCTACTGCGCGGACGGTAATCGAGGCTGCTGGGACGCCGGCTTGGCGAGGAGGGTATTGTGGCGTGGGCGGGGGTCTCTCTGACTGTCAGGGCGTTCACGGCAGCGGGGTCCGCCAAGCGCAGTAGCTGTGCGTTGTCGTCTTCGTCGAGGGCACGTCTCAGAGCCTTCCAGCGCGCCGTCAACTGTGTGGGCACGTAGGCACAGTTGTAGTAGTCGTCCGTTGCCTTCACGCCATGCGTCGTCCACATGTCCGTGCTCGATGCTGTCATTGTGACCTGTGAGGCAGACAGCCAAAAAAAAAAAAACGCACCAACAGCAGGGAAACAAAAACACCCACGTGGAAAGAACAGGGGTGAGGAAGTCCGACACTGAAGCGCACAAGTCAGGACGGTCGAATGTGTGTGTTTGTGTGTGGCGAGGAGGGGAGTGGTCAGGTGGGATGTAGACAGACAGAGAGAGGTGTCCCCGCTGCTCTTCGCTGGGCAGACGACGACTGCCGTGCGCGCGCGCGGCCCACCCAGTGGCTATGCAAGCCATTGAAATGAGGTGGAAGGGGGAGGGGGGGGGGAGATCATCTGTGCAGCAAACGCTTGATGGTGCGTGTTTTTCTTTTCATTCTCTTTGCCCACCTGGTGTGAGTGAGTCGTAGTTGTGCAGACAGCAATTGCGCTGTCGTGGCTTGCGCGTGGCTGTCATCCACTCCCACACATGGGTCAGTGTAGGACCAGTGCTGCGAGGAACGACTGCATCGCCCCGTAGAACTCGCGAGGCATAAGTGCCTCAATGTCGTTGTGGTTGCAGCCGGCGAACGAGCGGAAGTAAACAGCGTTCGCCACTGGCTGCTGCGGCTGTGGTGACTTGACGATGTCATCGACCAGGACAGGCTCTTGTCCACGCGCTTTGCAGGCGATCTGACAGAGTTTCTGAGAGCAACGGAACGGCACCACACTGTCCTGGTCGCCGTGCATGAGAAGGATAGGGCACCGAGTCACGTGCCCAATGCGCGAGGCGTTGTCGAAGAGGTCAAGACAGCAGCAGAAACACGCCAGGCACCACTCGTTGGGCACACGCAGGCAGGACGTGAAGGTGGATTGCAGAATCAAGCCGGCGATGTGTTCGTGATGCTTCTCGGCCAGGTAGGTCGCTGGGCCGCCACCGACGGAGCGGCCCATTATGATAACCTTGCTTTCGGGATAGTTGAGAGCACGCGGCCCGGTGCCAGTCAAGTGCGCGTACATCGCATCCGCGTCTTCGTAGACGGAGTCCTCTGACGGTGCGGTGATGGGGCCAGAGTAGCCGTACCCCCGGTAGTCGTAGCCGACAATGGTGAGCCCGAGCATGTCGCTGAGGTACTGCAGGCCCGCCGCACAGACACCGAGATGCTCGGCGTTTCCGTGACTGTATAGCATCACAAACGGATACCGCTCCTGCTGTGGGTGGAACACGATGTACGACACGCGTGAGCCATCGACCAGATCGACGTACCTCATCGCATCACGGCAACGCAACAAGTTCGTAAACGCGATGATGCTGTCCTCGCCAGGTGGCTGGAAGACGATGGCGCTCACGAAAGAGCCCATCACTGGCTGGAAATGCGTGCGAGCAAAAGAAAGAGCGGAGGGGAGAGAAAGAGGGAGAGAGGAGTGTGTGTGTGTGTGCGACCGTTGGTGGGTGTAGGTACGGTGAGCAACCACAACAAAAAAGAAAACCGATGTGAAAGGGAAACGTCCGTGCAGCAAGGTTCTCTCACTATCTTGGACCAGTGCCGGCGGGGAGAGTGAGCGAGCGAGGGCGGAAGCGACTAACGAGCGGCTTTACTCGTCTGCCAAGCACTATTCCGCTCCCCTTCACCGGTCACTTCGCTGGATGCATCACGTCACGTTGTTTTTTTGTTGTTTCTGTCGTCGGTGGGAGACTTTCTTCTTCTTTTTCTCTTTGTATGTAGGTATTGTGCGTGCGCGTGTACCGCACACACGCAGCATCGTTAGTGATGTGCCGCTCATTCGGCTGTCTATTTCTCTTCTAGTAGTGCAACGTTGTGGGCTGCCTCTACGTTTCTCTCCTTCTATGCTTGTTCGCACATGGTGTGCATCGATCGCTTATTCGCTCACGCAACAGAGGTCAGGATACTGAGAACAGCGGCATCTTGAGAGATCTCGTGGCGCAGACGCTGCACCATTGGCGCGCGCTGTGCTTCGTCACTGTTATTGATCTCACGTGCGCGCTTGGCGTAGCCCGCGATCTTGATAGCCACCTCGCTGGTCGCGCTCTCCAGCGACGATGACGCATCTCCGTGGCCAAAGTCGTCAAAGTGCTCGAGTTCCGCCGCTTTGCTCTTTGCACTTTGCACGACCTCGGCGGGCAAGTGCGCGAGGGAGGCGACGTACAAGCCGTAGCTGCGGCCACACGGGCCTGGCGCAAGGTGGTAAGAAAAGCGTAGTGTGCCTGCAGCTTCGTCGACGTCCGCACCGAAGTGTGCGTTGGTCAGCTGTGGCGTCTCCGCTGGGAGCTGCGTGAGTTCGTGGAAGTGGGTCGAGAAGAGCAGCGCCGCGCGTGTCTTGACCGCAATTTCGTGCGCAATGGCCCACGCGAGACCAAAGCCATCGTACGTGGAGGTCCCCCGACCGAGCTCATCGACAACGGCGAGTGTCTGCGCGGTGGCGCTCGACAGAATCGCGGCGGACTCGAGCATCTCCACCATGAAGGTTGAGACACCCTGAGCGAGGTGGTCGGCAGCACCGACTCGGCACATGACGGCGTCGCGCACCGTGATCTCCGCCGCGTCTGCAGGCACAAAGCAGCCGGCCTGGGCAAGAACAACCGCAATCGCGATGCTTCGCATGTACGTCGACTTGCCACCCATATTGGGGCCAGTGATGATGAGGCCGTTAGACTGCTGCGTCAAGAGCACGGAGTTGGCCACGTACTGCGGCTGGCGCAGCTCAACGAGCGGGTGCCGCACATTCTTCAAATGCAGAAGAGGCGCTGCTGGCTGAGCCTCTTGCTTCACGCGGGGCTCTTCTCCGACCCCTGCGTTAGTGATCTCATCGTCCGAACACCGGATGGTGGGCCTCACCATCGGTCGTGGCGACTCCTTGGCGACGAGCGACCAGGCGACGAACACATCCAAGCAGGCGATGAGCTCCTTGGCGTCGTCGAGCACTGGGAGGTAGGAGGCGATCGTGTCGACGAGCTTACGCTTCAGGTCTGATTGGCGCTTCTCGTAGTCGTCGCTAACAGACCGGTACTGTTCGCTCAGCGCCGCGAGCTTGTCAGAGACGAAGCGCACGCCGTCCTTGGCGGTGGCAACGATAATGAGCTCCTTGCTCGCACGCAGCTGACGGTCTTCTTTGCGCGACACGCGAAAGACGTAGCCGTAGCTGTTGTGGTACTCGTACTTGAGCTGCTTCTCCGTCCAGTCGTACGCACCAACGACGCGGTAGTACTCCTTGTCAATAGCCTTTTGAACCGAGGCAATTTGGTCGTGCAGCGCTTGCAGGTCATCGTCGAAGGCGGGGTTAATGCGTGCGGCGTTGCGGTCGCTGAAGTCGACCGTGGCTTCGATGAGAGTGCGCAGATTACCGAGGTGCTCGTTGATGTCCTCGAGCGGCGCCACGTACTCGTCCGTGAGCAGCTTCGTGTGCTGTCCGTGGTAGGTCTTCAGCACCTGCAGTGTTTCAGGAATCACCTCGACAAAGTGCAGGAATGCCTGAGTGTCTTTGAGGGCCAACTGACGGCGCTGAAGCTTGCGGTTCAGGCGGTCCATGTCACCACAGCGTTTGAGGACTTGGCTGGTCAGCATATCTCGCAGGATGGGACTCTCATGGAACAGCTCCACCATGGTCAGCCGCTGGTTGATGTCGTCCACGTTCCGCAGAGGCTGAAGCAGCCACTGCCGCATGGTACGCGCGCCCATTCCCGTCGCGCAGCGATTGAGCCAGCTGTACACTGACATGGGCAACGCACCGCGTGGCTCAGGCTTGCGGCTGATGAGGTTGAGTGCGTCGATAGCTGCGGTATCGAGCTTCATGTAGGTGGAGGGCACGGTGTGGCGCAGATAGTACGACCGCTGGTTCACAGGATCCATCAGGTCGAGGCCGGAGAGAAGGTTCTCCAGTGCCTGCGCCGCAAGCTTGCAGCTGGTGAGCGCCATTTTCTCCTCAGGCACGCGCAGAATCCCACCAAGCGCATCGAGGGAGCTGCCGCTACCGCCGGCTCGCAGCTCGCGCAGGGAGACGTGACGGAACGCTGCACCGGCGCGCTCGCAGATGCGCTTGACGGTGCGCATGCGTTCGTCCTCCGACTCGCTCAGGACCGAGGCCGTTGTACAGAGTGTGAGCTCCTTCAAGTTCGCCTGTGCGACCAAGACGTCGAGACCGGCCAGCTGCAGCGTGTCGCGGTACTCGGCAAAGGACAGCTGCCGCAGCGTCGTGTTGAGGGCGGCGAATCCAACCTTCACCCCGCCGTCGCCCTCCGCCCCAGTCGCCGAGAACACAACGGACCCTGACGCCATGAGCTGGATCTCCGCCTCCTCAAACTCGAAGAGCGATGCCTCAAAGTCGGCAATGTTGCCTGGGGAGCCTCGCTGTGCGCACACGTACGCGCCACCGCCGGGTGCCCGCTCGTAGAACTCCACCGAGGCGCCGCGGCGGAGCAGGCAGTCACGGATGACCTCCTTGCACATGGCGTCGTTGACAACGGCGACACTTAGCGGCGTCTCCCCATCGCTCCAGTTCTTCAGCACCGCCTGCGACTTGATGTACTCCTTGGCGATGAACTCCGCCCACCAGCCCAGCACGTGACAGCCGGGGTTGTTGCCGCGCGAGAAGAGGCGCAGACAGTCCTTGGTGTCCGGCCCGAGCGACCGGAACGTGTGCACAAGCGTGTTATCGCGCTCGTCGGCCATGGGTGCGTCTCTCCTGTGGTGCTCTATGCGTGGTGAGTGTATGTATATGTGTACTAGGCGCTTTCCTCTTGGCTTTTTTTTCTTTCCACTCGGTCTATCGCTGTGCGTTAGTGATTCACACGCCGAGGCACGCCAACAAGAGCAGGTGTGTCAGTGCGAGGGCAGGGGTGGATGAGTAGGTTCTGTGTGAGAGATGACGCCCAAATAGCAGGCGGTGACAACGACCAACAGTGGAGGCAAAGAGAGAGGGACCGACGTTGTCAGCGTCTTTCGTTCAGCTGGGACAAGGAAAGGAGAAGACGACCCTTCAGACATGTTGAGCACACGTTCGTCGTGAGCAGCCCGTGGAAAGGGCGGGCCTAATAGGTGAACGCTGGAGCAGGAGAGGGGTGTGCGGTCAGCAAAGAAGAAGAAAAAAGACAGAGAATAATAACAACAACGGCTTGAAGCCAATAAGAAAAAAACAAAGGCTAACCGCTACAGCAACAACAACAAGAAACTGATCACCGCACGAGATACCTCAGAGGGATCGAAAGAACGGAAGAAAAGAAAAAGCGAAAATAATCGGGAATGGAGGAGGTGGGTGGAGTGAAGCGATCAAGACAAATAGAATGAATAGATGTGCTAACGACCGCAAGGTAAGAACCATGTGAAGGCCATCCGTACCCGCTGCGCAGAGACGTCCCCTCAAAAAGACGCCGTACTCCACCTTCATTCCCCCCCCCTTGACACGCTATGCACGGATGCACGACCATTCGCTAGAGGCGTTGAGCTGCGTGCAGACACTAGATGGCACGCAACCGGTTAAGCCCTCTTCGCAGGGGCCTTTACCTGTGCAGACGGCACACGCCGTGCTGGGACGCGTACAGAACCCGCCGGTCGACGCTTGTGAACCTGGCGACGACCCTGCCACGATGGCGCACACCTTGCGACCGCGGCCAAGTGAGCCGCCACTGAGTGTCGGTACCTCGCAGCGCAGCTGGGCCACGACGTCCTCGCTCGCACACGCCCCAGCCAACCAGGCGCAGTCGACCTGGGAGCTGCACGGCACAACGTCGCCGCTGGCATAGTCCGGGCACCGCGGCTTCCACGCGGTGTACGCAATGACCGGAAGCAACGGTGAGACATATGGGCACTGTGCCTTGTCCATGGCACCGTAGGCCAGCGGCGGCTGCCGTGCATCTGAACGAACCGCAATGATGATGATGGAAGACAGCGTCAGACAGCCGAGGAGGCCCACGATGCCCAATGACCACCACGTCACCTTGCCAGGCTCGGCGAACGAGAACAAGTCACTTGCACGTGTCTTCACGTCGTCATCGGCGACAACGACGGCCGGCGGGTCTTGCGAATCTGCCTCGTGCGATGACATGCGTGTAGGCAACGACACACACAACAAGAGAGAATGACGTGGGAGCAAGCGAGAGAGGAGAGAGAGAGAGAGGTGCCAGGAAGTCAATGGCGTGTCAATGGAGTGTCCCTCTCTGCTGGAAAGGAGAGGAAAAAAGAAAAGAGAAACATATGCACCACGAAGGGGGGGGTGAGAGTAGGGGAAGAGACAGGGATGTGCGTGAAGAGGAGAGGGAGAGAGACCACGGCGTGTCGTGCGCGGCAAGTCACGCGGCGGCCTACATCTACGTTGTGCGTGAGACACAGCCAAAGGCAGCGCCGCCGCGGACGTGGACACAACGGTGAACGCACCTCACGTGATCTGAATCGCCGCCCGCCGCTGCGCTTCGCACCACATCTATCGGATGTCACTCAACACACAGGGAAGAGAGAAAACGAAGAAACAGGAGAGGGCTGCGAGGGGCCACCACACCCGGTCATCGTTCACCTGTGCGTGTGTACGTGCGTGTGGTTTTGTTCTCGGTTGTTGCTTTTACACTTACTGGGAGAGTCCGCTCTCACCTCTCACGAAAGGGGTCGAGTGCACCCGTCCAGATCGGCTCGTTTTTGACTTTCCTCTCCATTGATCGGGCTTGACTCTTAAAATGTGATAAACACGTTCCAACAAAGGCGCCGCTAACGCTACTGCAAAGACAACGCTTCACAAACACAACGGTGTGTGTGGCGACGGCTCGCTCAACACGCAACGCGGGCTGAATGAAGCGAAAGAAAGGACGCGAGGAGGATGTGCAGCGACACGCGCAGATGGAGAACGAGGATCTGAAACGTTATCTCTCCCTCAGCCCGCCTCTCCCCCTCTCTCTCCGCCTCAGACACACTAGAACTCTTCTTCCTCTTCTTCTGGAGCAGCGCCAGGGCCACCCGGTGCGGCGGGCATGGCGAAGGGCGGCGCACGAGCCACGGGCGTCAGAGAGGGAAGCGTGATGCCAAGACCCTGTGCCATACCCTCGGGACCGCCCAGGATGAAGAGGGACATCGCCATACCAACCGCCACAGACGGCATCCACCAGTTTACTTTGGAGATGACGAAGTCCGCGGCATGATCGACGAGGTGGTGTATCTTTTCATATAGGTACATGTCACCCCAGTCCTTCTGAGGAGCGGACGGGCGACCGAACATGTTGACCACGTGCTGTTGCTGCTGTTCGACACTGCGAGAAGATAGACACCGCGCGCTACGACGAAAGCAGCGGAAATACCAAGAATAGGGAGGGGGAGTACCCTGCAAGACAGAAAAAGACAAGAGGGCAGTGTGTATGCGTGTGTGTGAGTGGTGGTGGTGGTGTGGTGGTGGTGGTGGTGGATAACACATAGGGCATCGCGTGTGTGTGTGTGTGTGTGTGTGTGTGTGAGCAGAACGAAAACAAAAGCAGAACAAGTAATAATAATGAAAAGCGAGAGCGGCGCGATCACGTCGTGTGCCAATGCGGAGCGCGCCGGGCCGTGAGCTTTCCCTGTGTCTCCTTCTTCCGCTCCCTTAAGAGGGTAGCTGCGCGCGCAGGTACGCCTCGAGCTCATCCACGAAGCGAATGATCGAAAACGTGTGTTCAGGCCTCTCGACTGCCGGCCACGCTGTCGTCGCCTCCACTTGGCGGCACAGCGCATCCGGGTCTTGTCGCTCCCCGTCGCTGTTGACGAGGAAGCCACGTGCGGGCGGGGCGGCGATCAGCTCCGCTTCCAGTATCTGAAAGAGACAGCGCGTCAGCACCGTCTTCTGCGATTGGACGAGCAGCGTGCTGTCGCACAGGCCAATCGCGACGGCAGCGTCCACAAGACAAGTCAGCGTCTCGTCGGGCTGCGGACTCAGCGGTGGGCCCGTTCCGGTGGGCGTGTGGCGTGGCGCCTGTCGGGACACACGCAGACGCAGAGTGGCGTGGCAGCACGTGAGCGTCGTGAGGGACTCCATGAGGCTTGAGTCCACTGAGGAGGGGTACATCGCGCAGGCAGCGAGGAAATACAGCCGCAGCAGGTCGCTGCACCGTGAACTGAGTACCGGCACGACGTCGTCCGCGCACGGGTACGGTTCAAACACGGCCTGCGCGACGCGAGACCACCACGCGCTTCCGAGCTGCAGGCTACGCTGGAGTCGCTCATCTGCGGTTGCGTACAGAGACAACTGCCGCCGGCGCGTGCTGACAGAGGGACGCACGACAACGTCTCTCCGCCGCAGGTACTCAAACAGCTGTGGGCTTAGCATCTTGTGGCCTCGCAGCGAAACGAGAAGGGAGTGGGTCATGAAGTATGGCACTTCCTGCCCACCCTGTCTGTGGATGATGCGGTCCGTTGGAGTGATCACGGCGTCGCTATCGCCCGCACCGGTCGCGAGATCGTTGCTCGGCACTACTGTGTCGACGGCATCAACGTCCCCGCCCCCGCCGCCCGCCACGCCTCCCGCGTTACTGCTGCGTGTGCTGCAGCACCGCCTCAGTGCTGCCAAGTAGGCTGCCGGCAAACAGTCCAGCGCCGCGACGACCGCCGTGGCACCGCACGCGTTGGACAAGGCACCGGCCGCGATCGCCTCCTGGGCAACGTCGCCAACAACAGAGAGCGCGTCGTCTGCGCTGTGCGACGCACGACGGGCAGACGAGCCCGTGCGCGTCTGGTATAATGGAAGAAGTCCCTGCCAGCGCCACCGGCCAGCGCCGCCGCCGACCGAGGGTGGCTGCAGCGGGTACACCGACGACGGACACACGACACGAATGCGCTTCAGAAGCGACGAGAGAAGCGGGGTTGGCGCTTCGTCCAGGATCGCGACGGACACCATGGCGCTCTCTTGAGGTCTGCGCGCAGCCGCCAGAACGACCAGAATAGCCACCACCGCATCGAGCGAGGCGCAGAAAAAACTTGTCAGCTCCACAGTGTCTTTGTCGCACGGGGACGGCGCAGGCCCCACGCCAAGTGCAAGTCGTAGCCCCTCCCAGCACACGCCGCTCGCACGTGCCGCACGTTCTTCCCACGCCGTCGCAGGCGTGTCCACGTCGTCTAGAAGTGTTGGTGCGCACCCACGTCGCCACGCCGTGCGCACCACAGAGGCAGTCACGTAGTGCCACAGCCTGTTGCTGTCGCCGGTTGCCTCGCGGTGAGCGGCGCCAATAACCCCGTGCGCGGGGATTGGCCCGCTGCAGAGCGCTCCGTGAAGCTCCCAGACGCACCCAACGACAACTGCCTGCGTGGGGCAAGGGGACGAGAGGGGGTCGAGGGCCCGAAGGTCTACCAAAAGATCCTCGGCGAGGTATTCGTGCGACGTGACGGACAGCGGACGCACCCTGACAGTGGGGAGCGGCAGCACGTCACTGCGTGCACCAAAGAACACCGCCGTCACCACCGCCAGGCAGTGAATGGACGACGCGGCCACGCCCAGGAACGCATCTACCGGTTGGCGCGAGGCGGTGTCCGGCGAGTGCCACGACATCGACTGAGTATCCTCTCCGAACGGCGGAATATCACTGACTTCGCTGAGCGTGAGCGGGGATTGGCCGGCTGTGGGCGTGCACGATCCGCGGCGTGTCGGCCGACCCTCCACCGGCAGGGACCTGGCACCCAGGCACCACGGCGCGACCCAAGGCACACCCACGTGGCTCAGTAAGTCGGTGGACGTGTTGAGCTGGCCGGAGGTGGTGACCTCCAGCGCCGTCGTCGTCACCGAACCCGGCAGGTGGCCCGTCAGCGCGCACGTGACCAGGCACGGTACGCGAAGGACCAGCAGAGACACAGCGACACGGAGTTGACCGCGTGCCAGAGCGCCCCGGACGGACACCGGCAGGAGGGTCAGTGCCTCGACAGGTGTCAGAGCTGCCAGGCCACGCCCCAGCGGCACCGGTGCGTCAACTGAGGTTGGCGACGCCCGCAACTCGGTGCCGATCCAGTCCACAATGGCGTGCGCGAGAGCTGCCTGGCAGGTGCGGTCCGGCGACGATACGAGAGCCTCTCCGAGGGCGGGGGAGAAGTGAAGCACGTCAAACGCATCGAGCGTGACGGGTAGACAGACACCATCCGCCGGCGTCAACGCTGCCGGCCCGGCACGGGTGCCGTCCGAGTGCTCTGGTGCGTGTGGGAGCGGTGGATGCCCTGGTGAGCACGGAGGGAAGCGCGTGCTATGAGCGGGGTCAGCTTGCGCGCCACCAACGCCAAGGCACGAGGTCAGCAAGGCATCAACCACACTCTGTTGCAAGGCGAGACTGGAGTGGATAAGGCTCAGGAACAGTGTGTCCATCAACAAATGGAAGAGCAGCACCCGCAGTCACAAACGGAGGAAAAAGAGGGGGACTTCGTGCGTGCGGGGGGGGGGGTGGACCGATGTCTGGAAATCAAAAGGCATGAGACGCGCGATGTCAGTTGTGCGGACGCAGGCAGTGAGACGCTGTGGGAGGTGGCGAATGAAGGGAAAAGGAGAGTTGACGCGGGATCGAGAGAAGGCGGGGACGGGACGGCAGGGGAAAATGGGCCGAACAAGACGACATAGCCAAGGCTGGTGACAAGTCGTGCCGCCCGAATGCTTTGATCTACTTCAGTCTCGCGTAACCTCTGTGTGTGTGTGTGCACGCATGTGTGTATCGAAGTGTACACCTTCTTTCTCCTTCGCTTATTGTACTTTTGCCTTCCATCATCGAAGACAAGCAGAAATCTGTGAAGAACCTCCATGCTCGCTGCTTTTGTTCTCTACATTACGTGGCACCTTCACGCGCCGTGTGCCACGTGGTGTCCTCCACCCACGTCTGCCACTGCAGCTGCCACGCCGCCTCCGCGCGACGGCTGCGTGCGTGTGCTTGAGATCTTTGCTGGCATTGCACGTCGTGCGCGACAGCGAGGTAAACCGCATCATTCAACCGACGCAAGCGTGCGTCCGCCGCGGTGTCCGCTGCTTGTTCGCGGTGTGGCGGAGCAAGGACGACGCCGGCGTCAACGTGGCCGACCGGTGAGGCCCGGTGAGTACTGCTTCCCAGCGACAAGCGCGGGGGCTCGCCACCTGCCATGTCAGGCGAAGTGGGTGGCAGACGAATCCACACCCGTCGCAGCAGCCCTGGCCACCGCATCAGCTCGTGCAACTCAGCTTCCGCGAGCGAGTCCTCCAACAGCGGCAGTCGCCGCGAGAGCTCGTACGTGCGAAACCACGCCTGGCCCCGCTCAAGGGCACGCGTGACGGCCGGGTCATTGCACGCGGCAGTTCCGCTGGCCGCGCCTGACACGAGCTGCTGGTAGAGGTCGGCGGGCACAGCGGACTCCGCGCCGCGCTGGAGCGAGTCGAGAAGAAACGACCAGCGGACAACATCGGGCTGCAGACGACCAGACCCAGAGTGTGCCGCGTGCCGCGTGGCTTGTAAAATGCGCTTTCGCACCTGCAGCTGGCCTGACTGGATATCAGTGCTCTGAGAAGAGTGGGTCAAGCCCCTGAATACGCCGTGCTGTCTACGGTTGCGCGTGGTGCTAAGCGGGTTCATTGTGTTCAGTTCGCCTCGGCCAACACCTCCGCTGACCGTGCGCAGAGGTGTCAGCGACGACCTTGGCGTGCCACAGCGCCTGGTGGAGGAGGCACAGCACAGCGGCGCACGAGTGAGGTGCCGTCGCATGCGTTGCACGAAGAGTCACTGTCCCAACCTGTGTCAAGCGAAAAAAGAAGAAGATAAACACCGCTGCGAGGGTACCGCGGCTGCTTTTTTTTTTCGATTCGCTTTAGAGAGGAACGATGCGAAACAAAAAAAAAAACTGAGAACGGCAGCAGCGGGAAGAAGAAAGCAGAGAGAGACTCCACGGCTGAGGTCGTTCAGCGTCGGGCCATGGGGGAGTGAAGAGATGGTGACAGGGCACAGTGGAATGATGACAGGAAGTGAGCCCGGTTCAGGGGTGAACGCAGTGGCCGTGTCTCATGACGCGGCACGAGAAAATATCGAGGATTGGGGGAGTCAGAGCACATAAGTGCCTCTCGCACCCATAGTCTGCAGTTCTCCAGAGGCGCGCCTGGCATTTACTTCTGTGATCACGAACAGCAAGACACAACAACGACGATACCAACAACAGCAATCCGTAATAGCCATCCTGTGACTTGATTGGGGGGAGGGGGCGAGACGACCTGCACACACACACACACACATGCACGGCGCTTTTATCACCCCTTCTCTCACACGCACTACGGCTTTGAGTACGAGTTTCGTGCGTAGTCATCCTCCTTGCTCCGATCGAGCCGGTACCAGTAGTGGTCCTTCTGTTGCTGCTGGTCGCGGGACATGATACTCCAATTCCTTTCGTTGTTCCGGATTTCCCAATGGGGCTCGCGTACAGTGAGCTGCCCGCTTCGAACCAGCATTGTGGTGTTGTTAACACCGCTCATCAAAGCCGTCTCCTGATCAACGATCTTCTGCAGCGCTGCGCGGTTTTCAGGATCAGACTCGGTGGTGAGCAGCCGCTGCGCGTCGTGCAGACGAGCGGCAGACGCCGTTGTCTCGCTTTCCGGCAGCACTTCGCCTGTGCGATTTTGCTGACCGGCGACGGGCCTTGCGTCGCTCGCCATCACCTTCGTGTCCAGTGACTCTTGACGGTGGAACCACCGATCCCACAGCGACTCCTTCTTTAGCGAGTACTGGAGGTGATTGCGCACGTTCGGCGAGACAATCGTGTTCCGGTGCGTCACCTGTGCCTCGTACAGAATGGTGCCTCCTACGCAGGCCAACACGATGCCAGTGGCTTTGATAGGGTGCTCGTTCACCCAGCGTGTGGTGCGGTAAAGCCAGCCGGAGACCTCACGCCCGAGGAACGGAATGGGCACAACTTTTTCCTTCATTGTGTGTGTGTGTGTGTGTGTGTGTGTCAGCGAGCGCAGAGGGAGAACCGCGAGGGGGGAGAGAGTGAGCTCGGTTGGCGTGCTGTGAGACACCAACGACGAATTCCTGCGGTGGAGAAGGCAGCAGCAACAGCTTCAGAAAAAAAAAAAGACTCTGGGAGGGAGGGAGAAGAGAAAACAGAACGGCTTGTCGTGAACGGTGAACGTGTGCGGGGGAAAGAAAAGTACGGCAAGGCATCGTATACGGCTGCCACTTTGCCGGTGCGCGTGTGCCCCATACCAGGCAAAGAGCACAGAAGCTGTGGCCTGACGCCCTGATGCCACCCTCGGCTAGCTGAAACAGAGGGCTCCTGGATTTTGTCGAGCGATCAGCGGGGTCGCGAAGGTCCAGCAGCACAACGTCTCAGGCACAGCCATGACGTGTGCGCATTTACCACCGTGACGCACGTGATGTGTCGTGTAGTTCGCCACCCGTTTCAGCGAGAAGAAAGGAGAAGAAGACAGGAGAAAAAGCATGTCAACGAACGTCTGAGCAGGCAAGAAGGTAGCAATACCGAGAACAACAAAAGGGGGGGGGGGCTAGGGGAGAAGCATCGCCAAGACGGCCATGCTGACAACGTTTCTGGTGCAAAGACTCACAACGAGAGCCGCTCCTGTCACAGCACACCGTACGCATCCAGCCTGAAGCCTCGGTTGTGCACATCAACAAGGACGACAACGACGGCTACAGTGGTGAGTGCCGTTTAGCCGCCGCACACTACCAGCTGTCAGAGCACCTCGGCCCGTCAGGCAGCTTCACGCAGTCATTGGGACACGGTACTTGAACAGAGCTGGGGTGCGCAGCCTCAGCCGCGGCGAGCATAATGGGGTTGCTGCGCCACTCGTCATTCACACAGCCGCACAGGGGGTTGCCGGTGAGGTTGAGACTTCTCAGGGTTGTCGACGAGGCCAATGTACCAAAGTACTCACTATTCAACTCCTCGATCTTGCTGTTGGACAGATCCACGTGGCGGATACTCGTCATGAAGTCACCACGCCACATCGGAAGGTGGCCGCGAGTGGCGCTGCATGCGACGCTGAAGTACTCCAGTCCAGTCATCAAGGCCCATTCGGAAGGGATGTAGCCGTCCATTCGCGTGTAGCTCAGGTCGAGAACAGTCAGTCTGGTCATGCTCGCCCACCACGCTGGGAAGGTGCCAGTAATGCCTTTGTTGTGGCTCAGATTCAGTTTCGTGACGAACGTCGCACCGTGAACAAACACACTTGGACTCTCTGCCATCCACCCCTCACGTTGGGTACCGGCAAGGTTGATCTCCACACCTTGAAAAGTCTCCCCAGGAATGTCGACGCAGGTGATACCGCTGTAGGTGCAGGGATCCGCTTGCTCGTCCCAGCCCGTGTGCAGGGACCAGCCGAACAGGCGCACGATGCCCGCGGTAGAATTGAGAAGCGCTGCCGATGCACCGCCCGATGCGAGGAGCACGACGGACAGGCAGAGCAGCACAAAGTGTTTGAACGTGAGGTTCATCGCGGCGGTAAGTGAGTGTGTTTGGTGAGAACGGTAAAAGCACGAAGTAACCACTGTGGGGAGTGTGGACGCGGGCGAGTACTCAAAGACAGGAAGGAGACGATAGGAGTGTGGGGAGCGCACAGAGGATGAAGGGGTGGAGGCACAGCACACAAGCAAAGTGGACTGCCGCACACACACACACACATACACACAGGCCAGCATGGCTCGACAAACAAGATAAGAAAGATGGGCGAACGCGCGGGGAGGGGGGGATGGCGTCAAGGCGCCGCCGAGTGGCTCGACAGCAGTGGACCACAGCCGATCATTCCGTGCTCTGTTTCTCCCGCCACTTGTGCTGTTCGTTTCGCCTTTATGCTCACCCCTCTCCAACGAGGAGAGAAAAGAGCCCGAAGTCACCCCGAACAGAGTCGGAGAGCGAAAGGAAGAGAGATAGAGTAAACAAAAAAAAAAGACGGAAAATGAACGAAAACGGTCAGGAAAGGGAAAACGAAACGAAAAACAAAAGTGGGAAATAAGGGGGTTGGTGATGCCGGTCACAACCACACGGCCACGGCACGCCGCTGGGCCACTCGCAGGTTGTCAATTCGAGCATGTCGTGCACAGCCAGCAACCAACGAGTGGGACTGGGACGCTACGTGTGCGTCTGAGCATTTATGTGACCGTTACCAAGGTAAAAAAAAAAACGAAAAAGAAAATGCACACAGACGGCAGGGGAAGCCGTCCGGGCGAACGAAAGAAAACCGGAAACAAAAAACACCTGTGCCGCTTTGTGCGGGCGTGCGCCGTCCTGATGTCGGCTTCTACAATGACCGACACGCAAGGAAAGACCAAGTGTGCGTTTCTGTGATTTACCGAGAGGAAAGAAGAAAGTTAAAAGAAACAACGTGGTCCGAGAAGGCAGACAGCGTACTGGACACTCAGGCGGAGAGGGGTAATCACGATACTCCCGCATGACGAATGATCCAGCAACGCAGCGACAGCCACTCACGAAAACGTGTCCTCAGACGCACGTCTCACACAGCCGCGGCGGCCAGCACAGTGGCGGCGGCCACGACAGCGACGAGCACGGTGGAGAGCGCGCCGGTCGCGGCGTTCTTGCCGTTGGCCGTGCACTTGTTGACGTTCTTGCACTTGGCGCCGGCGTTCGCGAAGCAGGTCGTCTCAACGGCGCTGGGCAGCGCGGCCTTCGCAGCCTCCAGAAGAACGCTGTTGCTGCGCCACTGATCATCCACGCAGCCGCACAGAGGGTTCTTGCTGATGTCAACGCTCGTCAGCGTCGTGGATGTGGCGAGCGCACCG